>JADRCD010183397.1:0-11891 GCA_019843815.1 Montemys delectorum
AAAAAAAAAAGATTTGGAAGCACATGTTAGTACCAAAAAAACAAAGGAAAAAAAAAAAGAAAAAAAAAAAAGAAAAAAAAAAAAAAGAAAGCAGGCTTAGCAAAGCATGAGGAACAAGTCAGTAAGCAGTGGTCCTCAGCTTTAGTTCATACCTCCAAGTTCCTGCCTTCCATTCCTTCCCTGACTTTGGATGATGGACTACAACTTGTAAGATGAAATAAGCCTTTTCCTCCCCAAGTTGCTTATATTCATGGTGTTTGATCATAGCACAAGAAGCCCCAAGTCAGAAGTGTGTGTTAATTATACACAATAATGAGTTCTTTACGGTACTTTCATATAGTAGTAGGTATTTTCATAATATTCACCTCTCATTACCCTGATTTGTTCCCCACTCACATACTCCTGTTGACTCCTGCAAAAGAAACTCTTTTGAGTACAATTGACAGTGGTGTAAACAAATAACTAGAAAATATTGGCAAACATTTATGTCACTTAGCAACACAACAGTAATAGCTTTCCTGGTAAGGCCTGTGGCTCCAGCCTTTTGTGGGTTTTGAACAGTCTCATGAAGCTCACATTGCTTTGAGCTCTTGGTCCTTGTGCCTCTACTTCCCAAGCCTTGGGATTAAAGGTGTGCACTGCCACACCCCACCTTTATTAAACCTTAAAATCCCCGATTCAGACAAGTCCGTGCAGCTTCTGATAGCGCTGATATCATGCGAGTGGAGTAAGTAAACCTACTTTACAAGGGTTGTATAGCTTTCCTGTTAGAAGAAAGCCAGGCATGGCAGCACATGCCTTAGTTCTAGCTACTCAAGAAGCCTACAGATTCAGGGTCAACCTGGGCTACATAGCAAGTTCAAGGCCACCCCAGGTGACTTAGATTCTGTCTTAAAAGCCCAAACAAACAGACAGCAGCAACAACAAAGCAAACAATCACTTGACGATGTAGCTTTAGTGGTAGGGCATGTGCCCAGTGTAAGGCAAGGGCCTGGGTTCAATCTCCAGTTCTGAAAATAAGAGAAGGCAGGCAGGGAGACAAGAAGGAAAGAAGGAGAGGGGGAAATGCAGGGAGGGGAAAAAGAAAGAGTAGATGGAAGGAAAGGAGGAAAGAAGGAAGGAGGGAGGGAAGGAGGGAGAAAAGAAAGAAGGCAGGCAGGCATCAGCTAGCTTGCAGCCCTGGTAAGACCCTGTAGAGACAGGTACTCAAGGGATGTGCCAAATGGAAAGACTCAGCCATTAAGTAATGAGAAAGGACACAGTGGAAGCTTAGTTCTCTTGTAGTTGTTTGGTACATAAAGTGTAATTTGGCCCATGACAGTTAAATCCTCCCCTTCTGTGCAATGGAAAATGTTGCTTAGTAACTTGAATTTTTCCACACATGCCACTTTAAATTAGCATTCCAAAGGGTTTGGAACTATGAGTTTTTCCACGTGACTCTCTTGAAGTAAGTATGCACCAGTCAAGGTGGCATAATAGCCTGTGCATAGAAGGCGTAGACCAACAGTGAGGTTAACTGAAGCAGGTCCTGGCAGAGATACACTTGTGTTTATCACAAAGAATAATCATTTGGTAGCTTGAGGTAAAATTATGTGATTAATGTGGACCTTTCCTTTGTTTCTTATTTATGATTCATCAGTATTTAATATTCAAGCCCATTATCGCTGACTGTTGGGACCATTTTAGGGACTAAGGGTTAGAATACCTGATGCTCCTTGTGAAAGAAGTAGGCTATTTAAAAACTGTATCCTTAACAGCACTCATATCTAAAGGTCAAATGGCTTTGAAATTAGGTTAAATTTAGCTGTTTTGATCTGATGGGAATTTGAAATCCATTGTTTACACTGTTCATTTGTGTTTACTTTTAAATTATGTTAATTTATACATGGAATTAAATATGATCCAGGCTCATATTCCCTGTCCCTCTCATACACAACCCTCTAGAGACGAAAAAGATGCTGAGTTCTTATGAGTACATGTATTGTTTTTAACTGAACTGGTTTACTTCATGAGTATGGGCTTATTTTATGATTACTTATGATTGCTTTTTTATGATTACTTATGATTACTTTTTTACCATGATTACTTTATTAAATATTATTTTCAGTTTAATAAGGTAAACTTGGTTGTATTGTTTGGTTTTTTTTGTTTTGTTTTGTTTCGTTTCGAGACAGGGTTTCTCTGTGTAGCCCTGGCTGTCCTGGAACTCACTCTGTAGACCAGGCTGGCCTCGAACTCAGAAATCCACCTGCCTCTGGATCCCCACAGCTGATGGTATACATCTCAGAGGAGGCTTGCTTGAGTATGACAGATCAGCTAGTCCCAGCAAGGGCCAGGCTGCAGGAGGCACCATATGTAGCCTCAGTGTTGAATTTCACCTCCCACCCGTCTAGGTTAGAGTCAGTATAGTGGGTAAAACTGGCAGCAGGCAGAGGAAGCAGGGACAAGAATGAGAGAGTTTGATGCCAGTGATGTGAACACAGAAAACAAAGGGAAAGACAAGAAAAGTCCAGGTCACCTCAGAAGTCAGCAACTGGAAGGGCCTGGTCCCACTTAGATAGAAGCTCTTTGGCAGTTCATGAAAGACTGAGTTCTACCCAGGAAGCTTGAAGGCTCCTGCTAGGATAGGATCCAGTCCCAGGGTGTGGCCTCAGAGCCCACTTGAAAAGCAGGTCACTGGCATGTCTGCTGGCAGGGACAGGAAGGAGAGGGAGCCTGGGAAGGTCCTAGAGGCAAGGCTCAGGATTTGTAATAACATGGGCACAGAAGCAGTCAGCACTTGCTAAATGTGGGTGCTCTGTGACACACACATACACACACACACACACGCACACCCATCTCCAACGCTGTAAAACTGCTGGTTAGGGTTTTGAGTGAGGAAAGGAATGCAGGTGTCTGCTTCCTTCCAGGTCAACAAATCTTTAGTCTCTGTGGATTATTCAAATTCTGCTCTTAGGTTTCTCTGCCCACTTACCCACAAGGCTTAGAAAGCAGCTATCCTAAAGAAGGCTAACTTACATAATTTTAAAAACTGCTAATCAGGACCTGCAGGTGGCTCAGTGTTTGAGAAAGCAACTTGACCTCTCAGAGGACCAGAATTCAGTTCCTAGTACCCACATCAAGCACCTCACAGGTGCCTGTAACTTTGGCTTAAGAGGATTTGACACTTGGACCTCCACAGGCACCTGCTTGCACACTCATGCACTCCCCCCAGCCCCCACACAGACACACACAGACATAATTTAAAAAATAAATTTTAAAAATGCGGCTACACAGTTTATGTTTGGTTATAAAGCTCGCTGTTCCCTTCCTTCCTCCCTCTCCCTCTCTTTTCTTCTCTCTCACAAACAGGGTCTCTCTGTGTAGCTCTGGCTAGTTTAGAACTCACTGTGTAAACTGTGCTAGCCTTGAACTCACAGAGATCTGCCTGCCTTGCCTCCAAAGTGCTGGGGATTAAAAACATGGACCAACGCGCCCAGCTCAGTCCTCTTTTAAAGATGTTTCCTAATAGGACTGGGAATTCTAGCTCAGTGGTAGAGTTCTTGAGTTGGAATCAATATCATATATTTGTATATATAATATATACCAATAGTATGTATATATTATATATTAATAATATATAAAATATATACATACATATATATATATAGGTTAATTTAGTCTGAAGAAAGTGATTTATGGTCATATGAATTGTTTTGCTGAATATTGCATACATATATTAGATACACAATAAGTATTTGCTTAAATATATGTGAATAAATATATATATCCCTATTTATAAATTTATATTATATAGGCATTCTAGAGAACTGGATTTTCAATAATTGCTTTATCTCAGTATTTTTCTTCTCTTTTTATACAATAATACAACATAACCTCTTTTGCTTTGCTCTTTTAGATTTATATTGTGAACTCACAGCAAATTACAGGAAAGAGCTTGTTGGTCTTTAAATCTCGCTTGTCTTTGCTTCCTTCTCTACCTTCCCTCCCTTTTTGATTGTTAGGCATATAATCCATGCTGGCCTTGAACTTGTGAACTGCTTTCCAAGTGTTGGAATTACAGGCATGTACTGCTATGCCCAACCTTGTTTGTTTTTCTCAAATGTTTGTGACTTGTTTTATGCTTTTCAGTGTTGTGCATATGAGTACGTTTGCCTGCAAGCATGAATGTGCATCATGTGTATGCCTGGTACCTGCGCAGGCCAGAAGAGGGTGCTAGATCTGCTGGAAGTAGAGTTAGAAGGCTGTGAATTGCTATGTGGGTTTAGGAAACTGAATCTGGATCCTTTGTGAGAGCAGCCAGTGCTCCTAACTGATGAACCATCTCTCCAGTCCCTATGCTTGCTCTTTAGCAAATCATTTAGTTTATATTTATATATAATTTGTATGCAATAATATGATTCACTTGCATAACAGTAGTTATTCTGTATGGTGATGTATTTTGGTTATAATTCTCTTCTTTACCATTTGGACCAATGATACTTTTATTTCTTTTTATTGGAAAAGAACAGCGACACAAACATTTTAGGCATTTTCCCTCAAATCAGATTAACAAGTCAAAGGGCAAGAACAAATTCACAACTGTTTCTGCACATTGCCAGATTTTTTCTTTTTTAAAGAAAGACCAAGGTGGCTTGGCACAGCACTACCCATACATAAAGCAGTCTCATTTTTAGACAGTTTACACAGTGAGCAGAGTGAGAAGTGTAATTGCATCTTACCTGGAGGCTTAGCTGTAAATACAGCTCTCACAAGCAGACTCAACACTTGGGCTTTCCAATCATAGCACAAGCCAATTTGTTCTTCAGAACCTTCAAGTTAGGAACTTTGGGGACTGAAGGATGTGGGATTGAAGAAAAGCCCCCTCAGGACCAGCGTGTCACTGTGTTTCTCCCTATAGATATTCTCAAAACCCAGAGCCAAAGTGAGCTCAGTAGGCCTGCTGGGAATTCTGAAGCACCTGGGAAGGTGATCTCTGGTGGTGTGTGGCAAAGAGCATGTCCAGTGGCTGTTTGTGGCTACCAGTCAGTGGGCCATGTATCATTTGGGCGACTGCTGAAGAAATGCCCTTTCTCATGAAAAATGTCAACTCAGAAGTTTTAGGGTCACTTTTCCCCTTGTGACACAGTATTATCAAATTTATGATGGAAATTGGTAGAGATCATTGGTGCTGTGGACATGTGTTCACCATGTCAGGATATACTTACTTGGTCCACACAGATTCTTTTTCCTTGCTTCTGACAGGAGAGAAATGGAGACCTTTCCCTGAGAAATAATTTCCCTTATTGCTCATGCATGCTGACATAGCATTGTGTATTTGCCAGCTTCCCCCAACAATTCCAAAAAACCTGTTCCCTAAATACAGAACATGTAACAGCACATCAGAGAACTGGGGCAGGACGGAACTGCCAAAGGCAAACATTGCATTATATGTTATTCAGAAAGGCAAAGAGAAACAAAGATAGAGTCATTGATAAAATGCCAGGTAGTTTGTAAAGTGCCACGTGGAGTATTTTAAAGGAAGTAAATTGAGTGGGGTCATCATGGATATCTCATGTCACTAAGGTAATGAAAATTAAGATATAATATAACTTAAACCTTCAGGTACCCATGTACACATATCAGTGGGCACAGTGAGGTTTGGATCCCAGCAGAGGGAAGAAAGAGAACTGGACCTAGGATATGGCCTGACCTTTACAGATGTTGAACAGATGTATTTGGCTAAGGCGACATCTGATGCAGTTTCATTTGCTACTTTTATCACCATGTCTAAAACCTTTATATCTCCAAACTTCAGGAGTTTATTTTGTAATTGATTATCTTGGAGAGATATTTGTTTATTTAGCTTGAAGAACAAGATTTCAAGCTCTTCAGATGTTGGTGTTTGTGTCTATGCCTTCTGTTAGTCAATTCTATGTGTGCTAGGCCTACAGTTTCTCACTTTCCATTTATTGCTCCTATTCCTGGTTTGTGTGTGGGTGAAGGGCATCCCTCCAGGTGGAGGAATGAGGCATAGTGTTTGTGAACAGCATGTAAGGAGTTACGTTGCTCTACTGACGTCTTCAGAACAACTGCATTATGGGAGAAAGCCAGGTTTCCTTGTACTTGTTTTTTTGCATTTGAAACTTAAAAGGCCATGTTGTATTAAACATAGTTTAAGGGGAAAGTAACTTGTTATCTCTTTGAATATAAAAGTAATTATTACTTTTACATTTTTTTTGCTTTTCTCATCCTTTACATTATTGACATATTTGATAAATATATTGTATCCAGTGGCCCCTATGTTTTGTGCCAGTTTGGTAAAGCTAGTGGTGAAGTGTTTTGGAGGTTATTATGATGAATAGCAATAGGTGACAGGTGTTTGGTATATTGCAGGTTGTGAAAATCTTAGAGAAGCATGACCCCTTGAAGAACACCCAGGCAAAATATGGGTCCATCCCCCCAGATGAGGCCAGCGCTGTGCAGAACTATGTAGAACACATGCTCTTCCTGCTAATTGAAGAACAAGCCAAGGATGCTGCGATGGGGCCGATCCTGGAATTTGTAGTCTGTGAGAACATCATGGAAAAACTCTTCCTTTGGAGCTTGAGACGAGAATTCACTGATGAAACCAAACTTGAGCAGCTCAAGATGTATGAGATGTTGGTCACTCAGTCCTACCAGCCTCTGCTGCACCACAAGCCCATCCTGAAGCCCCTGATGATGTTGCTGAGCTCCTGTTCGGGGACAACCACCCCAGCTGTAGAGGGAAAGCTAGTTGTCCTGCTCAACCAGCTCTGCTCCATTCTTGCCAAGGATCCATCCATCCTGGAGCTCTTCTTCCACACCAGTGAGGACCAAGGGGCCGCCAACTTCCTCATCTTCTCTCTTCTGATACCCTTCATTCATCGAGAGGGCACAGTGGGCCAGCAAGCACGGGATGCTTTGCTATTTATCATGTCTCTCTCTGCTGAGAACAGCATGGTGGCCAATCACATTGTGGAAAATACCTACTTCTGTCCCGTAAGTCCCTCTCCTTGATGTGCTTTCCCCTATCCCACCCCCTCCTCTCATGTGCCAAGAGCGCATGCTTTTGTTCCATTTATTCCAAGTTGTACCTTTGGTGGCAAGGTGTTCAGAGAAACGTGCTTGGAGGCAGCAGAGCTACCCAACTTTCAGTGCTAAAATTTGGCTAAGCCCCAAATGCTGCTCTAGACTGTCTACCGTTTCCCAATTTGTGTTTGCTGTGTTATGCAGAGAGGTTGATTATACTTGCACCTTTAAAATTCATAGCCTTCCAGATTGACTCTGCTCCACTGACTCAAGGTATGAGGTAAGACCTCTCACAGCTAGCTTCCCAAATTAATTGTTTCCCAGCAAGATAATGACTGTTAGTTGTAGGTCTAAAGCATTGATTTTATTTTAAAAATGACTGCATATTTGCAGTGAAAAAAAGTTCTCTACTTGATATAGTTTCTTAGTCCATGGTATGGAAACAAAGTGGTGTATATTAGAGGTGCCCAGCCACACCAGGAAAGAAACGAGCACTATGGAATTTTCAGGGCATCATAGTCTCTGAGTGATTTCGGTGTTCTACTGGTTGGCCAATACCTATCAATATTTTCTAGGCTTGGTGAACACTTATATTATTTATTCTTTTTATTAGTCTTTATACTGTAGCCATAAGTGTGTGAGATAGTTTGTAGATTCCTGCTGAGTTTGGTTGGAAAAGGCAAGACAGGTTGCTATGAGTAGATAAGATTTTGTTGTTGTTGTTAGTTAATACCATATGGATGATTTTAGGTCAGGAGAACACACCCTAGAGACATTTAGAAATGTATATATTTGTGTGTGTGTGTGTGTGTGTGTGTGTGTGTGTGTATTTGTGTGTATATCTGTCTGTCTGTGTCTGTCTGTCTGTCTGTCTGTCTATCTGTGTGTCTGTCTCCTTAGCATGGGGCTATGAGGTTAGTGAGGAGGGGTTCACCCACAACTAGTGTTCACAGACTGTACTAACAATATCAAGTGCAGAATTCCAATGTAGAAATAGGAATTCATATTAATTATAGCTGGTGGTACAAATTGGTGCAGCCACTTTGGAAGACAATTTGATAGTTCCCTTTTTTTTAAAAAAAGATGGTTTATTTATTTATTCATTTTTGTGTATATGGGTATTTTGGTACATGTATGTCTGTGCATGTATGTAGTGCTTGTGCAGGTCAATAGACAACATTTAATCTTCTGGAACTGAAGTTACAGATGGTTGTGAATCACTCTATGGGTTCTGGGAATTGAACCCATGTCCTCTGGAAGAATATCCAGTGTTCTTAACCACTGAGCCATCTTTCTAGTCCAACAGTTTCCTATGAAACATGCTCTTATCATATAGTCCATTGCTTGCTTTCCTTGGTATTACACAAAGGAATTAAAACTTCGGTCTACACAAAAACCCGAACATGGGTGTTTCTGGTGTTCATAGGTATTCATAGTTTTTAATTGTAGAAGGAACCAAGATGTTCTTTAGTATGTGAATAAAAACCAATCCACCCAGATATTGAAAAATATTACTCAACTAAATGAAATGAGCTTTCAGATCATGAAAAGACCACAGGAACCTTAAACACATACTACCAAGCTGAGAGAAGGCAGTCTGAAAAGGCTGCCGACTGTCTGGGTCCACCAGAGGACATGGTGTCAGGAAAAAAAAAAGCCGCTTCTAAAGCTGGCAGGCAAAAGCATGAGGTGTTTGGTTCTTAGGGTCGCGAGAATCCTCTCTGGGGTCCTGTTGGCATGGATACATGCCTTGTATGTCTGTCCAAGGTCCCAGAATATACAGAAGAGTAAATTCTAGTTTAAACTGTGTACGCCGTGTGACTATAATGTGTCCAAGTGTTTGACGATGTGGAAAAGACAAGACCTTCTGAGGATATAAATAGATATGCTAACTGAGGAAGGCAATGTAGCAGTGGTTACTGACATCGAATATTTGCCTACTGTGTAGCCATGAAGCTTTACTTACAAATATCAGCACAAGGATCTTCATTTAGTTGAATAGCGATTTAATGAAAATAAAAGATGAAATATATGAAATAAAACATAATTAGACTATGGGTATTAGCATGTATCTATATCTACGTGTATGAAGCCTAACAGATCTAAACCATGTTGCATAATGATATAAATAGCAAATTTCTACCTACCATGTTAGCATCTACATAAACTTTACATAAAGCTTAGAATGGTGCCTACCATTTTTTGGCGGGAGGGGGGTCCCCACACATATAGATAAAGTAAAACAAAAATATAGTTAAAAGAAAACAAGAATAAGAATAATGTGTATTAGCCTCAAGACTGCAGTCCGTCTTGAGGACGGTGCAGGAAGAGCGTAGTATTGGGAGTGGAGTAGAATTTGTCTGCGTTGGCACTGTGGATTGACTGATCCAAGATCCTCACACAGTGCTCTACCACTCAGCCATACACCTCAGCTGGTTTTCAAAACACACAGAGCACTTCTGAAGAAACTATGGCAAAATGATAAGATTTGATAAGCATTGCTGATGATTTTCAATTGTATTATTTTCTGACTATCTGTAATAGTTCATAACTTAAAAATTCAAGTTCACTGTGAGAAGAATGGGGCGTGGTGTTGTGTTTAAATTTCCATTAACTGTATTTAAGCTGATTTCAGTAATTGTTGCTTTTATAAAAATGTGTTTTAAAACATTGCGCAGTTCATTTAAATTAGAGGGAAAATAACATTGCCAGCTGACCTCATTTGCTAGGATAGAAGACAAGTTTCTGGTGTTAGATTACCCCTCAGGATAGAGCCCATAATTTCATTTATACTCAGTTTTCCATAATTGCATCTGACAACATAATTAAAATAAAAAGGCCCCTTTATGTTGCAGATAAAAGCATATGTTATTAACCAACCAGCTAAGGGCCACAGTTGACAAAAAGCTTTCTCTAATTAGTATGATTGTCAAAGTGTATTAGCATCAGCCTGTTGGAAGAGTAATGACTCTCTTAGCAAACTGGACCTCATTTGGAAACCTATGTCTTCAAAGTTGATAGAAAGAGCTGGCTGCTCTGTCATCTCTTGGTTCTCAAGAGAGGAGAATCCAGTTACCCTAGCAATCTGGTACCAACAAATGGTGGGCATTAAATGATCCTGTCTCTCGTTTTGCTTTTTTAAAACCAAATGTTGATGGTTACACTTAGACCACTTGTCACATGTTGGCAAAGTCTAGTTTGCATAAATCAGAGCAGGTGACCTTTAGGTACAGAGCCACAGGTAAGAAGTTATTTATCCCATATCCAAAATGTATGAGGCTTTTTATTTTGGCAAGTTGTATCAAGTGCTCTCTACCAGGTGTTTTGCTGCTAGCTTCCAACCAAAGCCATCTGCTAAGACTCTGTTTCTGCTAAAATTAACCAAGAACCTTGGGATGTTCAAGGATTGACCTTGACTTGCTTGGTGCTGTGTACCTGGCTTGTCTGTCTTCCATTACCATGTGACAAACATTGCTCTAATCCTGCCTGTGTTCTTTTCTTTAACCTTTATAATAGCTCAGCTCGTTTAAGTTTATAGTTTAGTAACTGCCAGTTAATGGCAGAATCCAGTTGAAAACCACATTTGTCTGACACTAAAGCTGCTTGTTGTAGCTTTACCACAGCAGACTGTCAAGACGTTAACGGTTTTCACTGCTGTTGTCCGTATGACCCTATAGGGTGATCCATCCTGCCTTCCTTTTTTCTTTCTTTTTGTGCATACATGTGTATGTATGTGCTTCCATTTGTAGAAGTACATACATACATACATACATACATACATACATATGCATGCACACACATATTTGGGTGCCTGTATATGTGCATGTGTGTTTATGTGTTTCCATGTCTGGAGGTACTTATATATGCATACATACATACACACACATATATACATATACACACATATATTTGGGTGCCTATATATGTTCATGTATACTTGTGTGTGTATGTGTGTGTGTGTGTGAGTGTGTGTGTGTGTGTGTGTGCACCTGTACCTGAGACTGATGTCAGATTTCTTCCTTGATCCACCTATGTTATCCATTGAGACAGAGTCTTTCAGTTGAAGCTAGGTAGTGCCACTTTGGCCGGTCTGGCTATCTAGCTTGCTCTGGGGATTCCCTGTCTCTACTTCCTGAGCACTCGAATTATAGCCACACCTCCTTGGCTTTTATGTGGTACTGGGGATTAGGATTCTGGTCCCCTTGCTTGTGCTGCAAGAACGTTACCTGCTGAGTCAGCTCCCCAGCCCATGATAATTTTATTTAAGGATACTTTTGGGAGAAGATAAGTGAAAAGTACTTGGTTAATATTTAATGCATTGAGAATAAACATAATGTTTTATAATTTTGTGGTCTGAATCAATAAAAGGCTAAAAGAGTACATTTTATTTTTAATTACCTGTGGAATGCAGATATAAGTACCCTTTATAATTTAGTTTTCAAGTTACACAGTGAAATTTAAAAGTAAATCACTTTTGATGTTAGTTCTTGAACCTGAAAACAAAACAAAAGAAACAAAAGAAAGAAACAAACAAAAGCCACCTACACATCTCTGTGTGCCTCTTTGTCCCTGGTCCTGCTCCCTTGGTACTCTGTATTCTTGAGGGTAAGGGTGGTCTTCCTTGTGATTGTTATCATCTTGGAGGCTGGCCTCTCCATCTCTCCTGGCCTGACTTGTTCCCTGTTTAAGCACCAATCTTGCTGTATATGGCCCATAGCCCATGTTCTAGAACTGTGTGAAATGTGTGTAAATGAATCTGAACTCAGAGCCTTGGAAGGGAATACAGTTGTTAGTAGCTGTGAACACACACATTCTCTCTCTCTCTCTCTCTCTCTCTCTCTCTCTCTCTCTCTCTCTCT
>JADRCD010183398.1:0-20734 GCA_019843815.1 Montemys delectorum
TGACTGCTTGAGCTTCCTGTCTGTCATTCATGTGGAGCTCTCTGGCTGGTAGAGCCTTCTGTCTGTCACTCACGTTGAGCTCAAGGCTTGCAGTTTTTGGGTGTTGTGATCCATGTTGGGGTGGGCTTTTCAGCATTGCAAGTTGTTTGTGAATGGTCCTTGCTTCTGTAAGTGACTGCTTGCCCATGCTCCTGTGTGTATAACCAGTAAACTCTTTGGTTCACCAGTTGGACTTCGAAGTTGATGATTGTTTGAGTCTGTCTTCACTTATGTCCGTGGGATTATTTCTCCATCTGGTAACAGACATTTGTGCCATGTCTCCCTAGGAAATACTTCACACAATGAGAATATCAGGCACATTTCTGCCCAAGCCCTTGCCTCTTCTAATGGCGCTCCCCGAAATGATTTCCCCAGGTTAGTTCACGGCTTACCTCTGTACGTGTACCTCTTTCGAGAGTTTCCTTAAACATCACCCTCTCTAGGATGCCGTCCATGGTCAGCTAGCACTGTGACCTCCTCTCTCCAGCACATCTCACCTCCTGACAGTCTATACATGGACTCATTTGTTACCTGCCTCCTCCCAGTGGGTTGCAAGCTCTCAGGAATGGAGACATCATGTCTGTTTTATTCTCGCTGAAATTCCAAGCCGAGAAAAATTACTCACTAGCAAGTACTCACTGAATATAGGTAGGATACAGGAATTCACACCCCATTGTCTAGAAACATTGGAACCTGTCATATGCACACTTTTATAATTATGTAAGGATAATCCACACAGACACAAGCCATTGGACATCTTGCCATTTGACACTAAAACCTTTGTTTTATTTTGATTTGGTTTCTGGAGATGGGACTTACTCCTTACCTCATCCAATAGTGAGCATGTCTGTGACTTTTGCTTGGCTATGATCAAAATGTCTGACAGAGACAGCTTGAGGGAGGAAAGGTCTAGTTGGGCTCAAGACATTAGGCCATTGGGGAGGAAGGCAAAGTGTTAGGAATAGTATTGTCTGTGGTGACAGGAGCAAGAAGCTGAGGCACAAAGTCAGGAGCCAGAGCGAGACAAAGCCTTTGATCCACTGACCTACTTCTGACATCCAGGATCTCACCTTCTAAAGGTTCCGGAGCCTTCCAAGATAGTATATCAGCTGGGGAGCAAGAGATGAGAACATTAACTTGTGGGGGACATTTTAGAATCTAATCAGAGTCCCCAGTGTATTTATTTGGTCATATAGCCAAGAAAAAAAAATAGGAGAACAGGGGGAAAATGTCTGGAAGCACCGTGGGCTGGTGGCCAGGGAAAGCTGTTCTGGCTTCTCAGTGTGTGTGTATGGTGGGATGATGGGGGGCCCTGGGGCATGGTAGGAGCAGCATTGGGCAGGGTGCCACTGAGAAACTGCATTCTGACTCCAGTCGGCATTGCCAAACTATGGCCAGGCAAGAACCCAGCTGGGAGAACTGAAGGGCTTCTCTTCCTACTGTGGAAGTTCCCACTAAGGACTTCCATTGGTCTTCTCTTCTAGGAAGCCTAGTGAGTCAGGCTGCAAGATCAGAAGAGCAGCAGTGAAGAGTTAGTAGGTCTGGAATGACAAGAAGAAAACCTCCACAACCGATAGCTTTTCTATTGATTCTGCTCCACCACTCCACATTTGGCTCCCTCACAGGGCTTAACCAGACAGTTCCAAAGCAAAAACTATTCACAGAAGGTGGGGAGTCATGAGCAGACACTGTATGCAGTGACAGCTGCTAAGGGCACCAGCGGTCAGGGCCCTTCTAGACACTGAAAGTACCAGAAAGTGGCAGTGACTGGAAAGCTTTAATGGTACAAGCTGATCACATCCTTCAGGGTACTGCAACCAGAACTATCCCTCCTATCCTTCCATTCTTCCTTTTCCTCCTTCTCCTCCTCTTCCTCCTCCTTTTCCTACCTTGCCTCCTTCTCCCAGCCCAACTCTCTCTTGGCACTAATGATAGAACCCAGGGCGTGGCACATACCCAGCAAGTGTCGTATTACTGACCTTCACCTCTAGTCCTCGTAAGTATCTTTAAAGTATGATTTGGATCTCTGCATCCTGTTCGTGAATGGAGTCTCTCTAATGGTGATAATGCTAGTCTTCTGTCTACGAGCATAGCATATTATCAATAGGAAACATTTCCTTGACACTCCCCCAGTCATGTTTATATCTATCCTAGGTCTCTGGGCTGTCTAACCTCTGGTTCCTGACCCTCCAAGCAGTATCAGGGGTGGGCTTCTACTCATGGCATGGGTCTCAAGTCATTAGTTGGCCACTCCTGCAATGTCTATACCACATTTACCCTAGCATAGACAAACATAAGGTGGATCTCTGGAGTCCTGTGGATAAGGGGAAAGTATTGTAGGAGCCAGACAGGTCAAGGACACCACAAGAAGACCCACAGAATCAACTAAACTGGGCTCAGAGGGTCTCACAGTGTCTGAATAGACAATCACTGTGCCTGTGTGGTCTGACTTAGGCTCTTTGCATATATATTATGGTATGTAGCTTAGTCTTCTTATGGTACTTTTAATGGTGGGAGCTGGGGCTGTCTCTGACTCTTTTGTCTGCTTTTGGGACCCCTTTTCTCCTACTGGGTTACTTTACCCAGCCTCAATATGAGAGGAGATGCCTAATCTTATTGCAACTTGATATACCATGTTTGGTTGATATTCCTGGAAGGTCTGCCCTTTTGAGAAGGGAAATGGAAGAGGGAGTGGATCTGGGGAGGACAGGAAGTGGAGCAGAAAGGACTAGGAGGAGAGGAGGGAAGGGAAACTGTGGTCAGGATGTAATGTATGAGAGAAGAATTCTTTTTATATATTTTTTATTAGATATTTTCTTTATTTACATGTCATATGATTTCTCCTTTCCCAGTCCCCCCCCCAAAAAAAAACCAGACCAAAAAAGAAAAAAACAAAAAACAAGAACAAACCCCTGTTGCCTCCCCCCTCCCCATGCCTGCCACCCTACCCTCTCCCACTTATTGGCCCTGGCATTCCCCTACACTGGGGCACAGAACCTTCACAGGGCCAAGGGCCTCTCCTCCTATTGATGATCGACTTTGCAATCCTCTACTATACACATGCTGACAGAACAATCAGTCCCACCATGTATAGTCCTTGGTTGGTGGTTGAGTCCCTGGGAGCTCTGAGGACACTAGTTAGTGAGAGAAGAATTTAAAAAAAAAAACAAAAAAACAAAAAAACAAACAAACAAAAAGCCTGATATTGGGTTAGATAACCCTGCAATTGAATCCACACTTGGATTGCTACTTAGCCTCATGAACTAGGACTAGATGTGCTGAGCTAATATGGTAGCCACATGTATTTAAATTTACACATACGTAATCCCAAGCCAGAAGATCACAGTTCTTTGCTCTTGCTATGGGTAGAGAGCTCAGTAAGTAGGGTGGCTAAGTGGCTACCACACTGGGCAGTGCAGGTATAGAACACTCCCATTATTGTAGGAAGTTCTAGTCAACATTGCTGAGCTAGGTACTAGAACTCTGAACTTGCTCAACAGACGTACTTAAGGAACGATCTTCTCTGGGGGTAATATAACTTAATGCACATAAAGTTTCCAATAAACTGCGGGGCACAGTGTGAGGGCTTCATAAACGATAGCTGTGGTAACAGCCAAGCCAGTGGCATCTAGATGTGGCAGCGTAATTCTGTTGTGCCATATCCCCAGTAGGTATTCTCAGCAATAGAGTTATGCAAGTCTATTTATCAAAGCAGTCAAGGCTGCCAGGCTATAAAAATGATCGCGTAACTGTTGTCCGATAAGCGCTGTGTGTCTCTGAGCCAAGAGGGTTCTTAATGCTCTTACTGAAGGCTGACCAGCAGCTCTAACAACACGAGTGAGTCATAGCTGTCTCTGGCTGAAAACATGGTTCTATACTGAAACATACCCCCTCTCCCAATCTCCTGAAAGTGATTTTTAATGCATTTTAATGTCTTTTTCTTGGAATGCTCTGTCAAGATATTATTTTCATGGAGTCTGATTTTGTTTCTTGATATTTGTAACAACAACAACAACAACAGCAACACAACTCTAAAACCCAAACCTGTATTTCCAATCTTCTGCAGGCTTTCTGACTGTCAGCCCATGTAGGGAACCAGGCATAGTATTCTGTCTGTCTGTCTGTCTGTCTGTCTGTCTGTCTGTCTCTCTCTCTCTCTCCTGTATATCCCATCAATGAACAGTCTGAGTTACATGTTAATGGAATTGTATGGGTAGCCCATAGTCTAACCTACTGAACACACTAAGCATGCAAGGGAATTAGAATTTCTAGAAAAGGGGTTTCACTCCTGATGTACAGTGTGGAAACTACTGATCAGAAACCAGACAAAACTTAAATCTCCCATTTTTTCTTTGTGATGGCTGATCACATATCTAGGAAGACAGAACTTCAACAGAGGAATTGCCTCCTTCAGATTGGGCTGTGGGTAGATTTGTAGAAGCATTTTCTTGATTGTTGATTCAGAGTGCCCAGTCACTATGGGCATTGCCACTCCTGGGCAGGTAGTTCTGGGATATATATGAAAGAAAACAGGCTGAACGAGGGCTAGCTAGTAAGCAGTGTTTCTCCTCCTCGGGTTCTGCCCATGGCTTCCCTGGAGGATGGTGCTCATCACAGCAATAGAAAGCATTTCACCATCTCCACATTTCAAATGCTCATTTTCTTTTGACTGTCCATAAGCAACTTTCCATCTTGCTTAAGGTGCTGGGTGCCATCCCAGTTCATTTAAAAAATAATCGAAGTGCTTGTAGCGTTCTTTATTGTCTTCAGAGAACATCTCTCTTTGTTTTTCTGTTCATTCTCTCCCTTCCTATTGGACAAAGTCACAAATACCAATAGTCCTTTGAAACTTGTCCCTTATATTTGAAATTTCAATCAAGTGATCATAAAAATGTGAAAATGTGAAGGTATAGGTCCCAGAGGATGTTTCACGGGGTAAAGGCACTTTCCATGCAAACCTAATGATCTGAGATTGAGCCACAGAACCCAAAGTGTTAGGAAAGAACAGACTCCTAGAAGCTGACATCAACATTTACACTTTGGCATAGCAATGCAAACACACACATACACACACTCGCGTGCACACACATACGCATGTACACACATGCACATATACATACAAACACATGCAAATAATTATAATATTATTAAAAATAAATAAATGCAGACATATACTTTCCTGGCCAAGTACCCAGGCAGTGTGAATTCTATGTGTGCATTTATTTCTTCCCCTTTCTTTGTTTTTCTTTTTTTCATCCACTTATTTATTTATAGACATGATTCCCTTTAGCCCAGGCTGGCCTCAAACTTATGTAGCTGAGGATGAGCTTGAACTTCCATTCTTCACGACTCTCCTAATGAGTGCTAGGATTACAGGTGTGTACCACTATGCCAGGTTTATATGAATCGAGGCATCAAACTCAGGACTTACGCGCGCTAAACAAGCACTCTACCAACAGAGCTACATCCCAGCCTATACATGGCTGTCTGTGAGCCTCTGGGTCTCAGGTGAAGGAGCATGAACTGCCGTGTGAAAGACATCATGTACCAAAGTGAGCAAGCATGCAGATCATGGCTTTAAGTACAGACACGTACATGACTTCAAATCTCAGGCCGAGTATTAACCTTGGATAACACACTCAACCTCCAATAAGACTCTAGGCAATATTTTTGGCCACCGGTGTTATTTGATTACAACATACAAACTTTAAAACATTCACAAAAGCAAAGCTTACTCATTATTTAACCATTTAAGAAAAAAAAAGTGAGAATTCCTGCTTCCTGCCAATTCTAGCTCCAAATAGATCCTGTTAAGAGTTCCTGAATATAGTGCTCACTTGTTAAAAATGGTATCAGTGTGTGTCTCTCTCTGTGCAAATTTGTATGTGAAATGATATTGAACAAGTTTGTTAACTCTTTTTTCATTTCATACTCTATTTTAGCCTCCACCCCTGTGTTTTATATGACTGTATGGTTTTTCATTGTACAAATTCTTTAAAAATTGTCAAATGTGTATTTTAATTTACAAATATAAATAATGCTATGTCAAGTACCTCACAGATACATTTCTTTGTATTCTTACTGAAAAAAATAAATTCCTGAATAGAACCATTAGGCCAAAGAGAGTGCCTAATTTAGATTTTAGTATAGTTTATAGATTATCTAGCAAAGAAGAATTGAATTTGCACTTCAGTGAGAATCTATTCTTTTTTTTAAGATTTATTTATTTATTATATGTAAGTATTTATTTATTTATTATATGTAAGTACACTGTAGCTGTCTTCAGACCCTTCAGAAGAGGGAGTCAGATCTTGTTACAGATGGTTGTGAGCCACCATGTGATTGCTGGGATTTGAACTCAAGACCTTCAGAAGAGCAGTTGATGCTCTTAACTGCTGAGCCATCTCACCAGCCCTGAGAACCTATTCTTACAGGCTTGTCCAAAATGAGGATATATATATATCTAATTGAACACACACACACACACACACACACACACACACACACGCACACACACACCTGATAGTTCTCTACTGTAATTCATTTGACTTTAGCCTGGTTACTAGTGCACTTGATCATTCTTACTGAGCATTCATATTTCTTGTTTTGAGAATTGTCTTAATTTATAATCTGTATTATTGTTTATATGGGGTGTTATGTTTCCTGAATTTGTTGATGTTTTGTACAGCATCTTGAAGATAATAGCTTTTAAAGTACAAGGTTTTAATGATCCTTGGCCCAAGTCTCCCCATCAGTATGTGTGCGTGTGTGTGTGTGTGTGTGTGTGTGTGTGTGTGTGTGTGATTAAATGCACCAACACTAATCCCTGGCAAGGGAGCCTGTTTTAATGTCTGTTCCAGTCAAGATGATGGTAATTCTCCATTCTCCCTCACTCCTGCAGCCCCGTTGCTGGAAGGAATGAGAGTCAGAATGGACAAAGCCAGTAGGGAATGGGGGTGCAACCAGTATCGGCAGCAAGCACCCAACCCTGAGCCCCATCCACAAAACTCAATTAGGAACAATTGGTCGTGCTGGATGAGGCCAGTACCAACCTGGGCCCATGAGATGAGCTGGTTATTAGAGTTGTCAGGTTGCTCAGACAAGTGAATCAGACATCGTTAGCGTTTATCTTTGAAGACAAGATGGTTAGATGCTAAGTGATTTGAAGATTTGTTTGGGAGCCTCGTTTTTCTATCCCTCTCTACATGTTTATATGAATTATTTGGTCCTGTACCAGAGAAGATTGTGTGGTACCCTAATGAGATTTTGAGCATCAGCTGACACAGTTCTTTGTCCCGATGTCTGGCAGGGAGAGCTGCTTATTTACATGGTAGCTGCTTGGTCCTTTTACATCTGCCATTTAACTCAGCTCCAGTTCTCCGTTACCCAAATAAAAATTAATCACCTCGGGCATCCGTTTGGGATTGCTGCCTTTGAAGTATAGTGGTAAACCGGCTGCCTCAGCATCTGCGGGGATCAGCTCACTCCATCACCTAGAATTCTAATCCCGCTTTTGGAGGCTTAGAAGTCCAGTGATGGGGGAAATGGGAAGGAAAAGAAGGCTGATCAAAGAATTCGCAGTGCTACAAAAGGAATGTATATGTCTTTGTTTGTTTTCTTCTCTCTGTCTAAACAGGTATCTCATTTATCAGAAAAGTTAGTGTTGTTTTCTTTTGTTTTGTTTTTAAGCTGCCTGTAAGGTAAACTTAGCATATCACAGCAATCTATCAAATTTTATAGAAGTAGAGGTACACTTTTCAGTGGGAAGATATTGATGTCCCTATTTCAAAACTCCTACACGGGTGGTGGATCACTTTAAAAGCAAAAGCTAAAAATTTTAATAATACAACAGGAGGAAAAAGCCTGAGAATAAATTGGAGAATGAGAACACAAAGGGACTCGGGTCATTGTTCCAGCCTAAACCAGAAGCCAGAAGATCTAAAAGAAAAATAGCAAATGCCACTGCGTCGACTGGAACACACCGTGGGACAGGACAAAACGACTGTCTTATGAAAGGCATTTTTCATTTTTAAGGAGGACGCGCCTGTGTGTTCATGATGACAAAGTACAGACAGGGAATGAGTAGTTCACACTGACAGGTTGTTTCTTGTTGGGCTGATACAATGCTAACTGCTTGGGTTGGAGTTTCTGTCTCACAAATAGTTTTAAAGGAAGAAACAGAAAAGCTAATCTTAGGAACGCTGAATTTGGAATCAACATACCTGGGTTCTTCTTATGGCTCTGTCTCTCTCAGCAAATTAATAAATTTCCTATTCTTCAGTTCCTGAACTAGAAGTAGATGGTATGGTTACCTGACGGGGTTCTAATCGTCTGTAAGAAAGTGTGTAGGGTATTTTCTTGATTAATGATTGATGTGAGGGGACCCAGATCACTAGGGATGGTACCAACTCTAGGCAGGTAGTCCTGGGATGTAAAAGAAAGCAGGTTGAACAAGCCAGTAAGCAGCTTCTGCATGGCTTTGGTGTCAATTCCTGCCCGAGGTGCCTGCCTTGTGTCCCTGTTCTGATGGCCATTCATGATGGACCGTAAGCTGTGAGCTGAAATAACCTCTTCCTTTTCCAGTTGATTTTGGTCGTGGTGTTTTCTTACACCAAAAAAAAAAAAAAAAACAAAAAAAACAAACCTAAGAAAGTCTTGAAACATCTCTCAGGGAGATGAGGAGCCGGTGAACTCCTGTTGTCAAATTGGAAACGTGACTCCCATCCTCCCAGGGAGCAGATTTAAGAGATGAGGGAAGGGAAATGAAGTCAGAGATCCCTTGAGAGAAAGGTTTCTCCAGCTGCCTATGAGGAACCAGAACTTGCTGCAGTGTCTTTTGAGGATACCCAGAGGGTGCCTTGCAGAGTGATCTGCCCCAGAGTGCCTTTCAGAGCCATCTGCTCGCAGGATAAAGCACAGAAAATGGTTTCCATACCAAATCAGGCACAGTGAACTCATGAGCATCGGCTCCAAAGCGTGTTTAAATTAAATTGTGCAGGTAAATAGCAAACATTTCTACAAATGTCCTAAACCGATTGTCAGGGATGAAGTGAGGAACTGCCAGCTTCCACCTTCTCCAGCTTCTCAAAGCTGCATGGAACTGGCTATTGTAGGACTGTGTACGGTTCAGTTCAATCCCCAGAGCCTGGGTTGTAAAAGCTGAGTGTGGTGGTTTTCCCACCACCAAGAAGGCAGAGATGGGCAAATTCTTTCCACTCCTGGGAGGGGGAGGGGCGTTCTCTGGCCAATCAGCCCAGTCTACTCTGAGAGTTCCACAGTGGGTGACCCTGTTTTCCAAAAACTAATGGCTGGCTGGTGCACCTTTAATCCCAGCACTAAGGAGACAGCGACAGGGGAATCTCTGTGAGTTCAAGGCCAGCTTGGTTTACCGAAGAAGCTCTGGGCCAAAGAGATGCGTAGTGAGGAGATGAGACCCTGCCTGAAAAAAACAAATTCCCCAAACAAACAAAAAACAACAGGTAGATAGTACCCGAAGAAGGAATCTTGAGTTTTTTCCTCTAAACTGAACACGCTCTTGTATCTGCGCGCGCGCGCGCACACACACACACACACACACACACACACACACACCCATAACTATTACCACTGTGGTTAAACAAGAGATAGAGCTGAACGGAATTTAAAGTTTGACCATGAATTGAACTGTATACTGAAGAAAGGACATTTAAACATTAAAAATTAAAACAATTGCTTTTTTTCTAGTTTACAGTGAATATATTTTATTCCCAAATCCACATGCATGTCCTAGTGCTATAAGTGAAGATTCTTCAGTAAACAGGAAACGCTGGGCGACCTTAAATCCGGTCATTCCAAGCAGCAGTGTGAACTTGAAGTTACTTTCCATTGACTGAGCATCAGTTTCTTAATTTCCCAAAACGGGGATCAATAGCACCCTTCTCATGTGGTCCTTCAACATAAATGGAACAATGAATGCAGCACCATGGCTAACATCTTGAGAAATGGACACTCATAACAGTAATTATTAGCAATTGATCAAAGATGGCACCAGGAGAGGCTCGCTGTTGTCAGGGGTCTGGGGTTTCAGTTGTCAGAGCCAGGCCACAGAAAGAACAAAGGGAGCAACAGCTGGTTGGAGCGAGTAGGGGAGCTTTTGCAGACCCCAGGGGGACTATAGATAGTGTGGGGCAATCCAAGCCAAGTTGGGAGTTGGAGTCCGAGATGATGTGGAGGTCAGAAGTCAAGTGTGCAATTTCTGGTCAAAATTTAGGGGACAGACACTCCGAAGCTGCAGTTCAAATCCTTGTCAGGGGTCAAAGGCAGGCAAATGGCCATGCCTGTAGACGTGGTCCTCCCCCGAGGCTTCCTTGTCAGAAAGCTTATCTTATAGTCCCTGCTACTCTGCCAACAAAGAGATGATGTGTCAGGTGTGGGCAGCCAGCTGTCTGAGGGATCAAAGGAATGCAGCCTTGCGAATGAGCATATCATGAGAGAATGAACAGAAGTAGATGAAGTGAAGCAAGCTAGTGTGTGCTCACTCCAAGAGTTATGTGCCCCTCCCCTCCCCCACTCCACACACAAACTACATACAGTACTGGGCTGTGTGTGTGCCCCTGTGCCTGAATATATGTGTATATGTGTGTGTGAGGGTGTGTGTCTGCATTTGCCCATATGTGTGTATGGGAATACTAGAAGTTGATGCCAATCATTCTTCACATTTATTATTATTATTACTATTTATTCTTACAGAGGCTGAGTCTCTTACGAGTCTGGAGCTCACTTAGTAGACTAGGCTGGCAGCCACCCAGCCTAAAGGTCCAGACTGTCTGACTCCCCAGGGCGGGCTTACAGGTGCTTGTGAGGTGGATGTTGGGATCTGAACTCAACACTCTACCCACTGAGCCATGTCTCTGTCCTGACATGCTTGCCCATAATTAAGGCATAACTTGTTTTTGTTTTTGTTTTCCTGATTCCCTCTTGCTTTCTTTGATCTTTCTGCCCTAGCCTGATATCTTTAAAATTGTAATATGATCAGATTTAAAATAAGCTCCCTTAGCCTCATGCTTCTAAAGCTACCGTGTCCTAAAATGCTTTATACTGTTCCTTGACCTATTGATTCTTTTTCCAGCTATTCGACCATCCTCCTTCAGTCAGTTATCAGTTAAGTGGAAAACGTTGACTATGTTTCTTTGCCGTTCTTTTCTCAAAGGGCTGTCTGTGAGCAACATGATAACATACTTGGAAGGGTTTGCAGAGTACATGCTCAACACCTGGGCCAGGGAGGCCTGTCTATTTGGTTCCCAGGATGCTGTGTTTTACAAACTGTTACATACGTTGTTAACATAGTGACAGCACAGAGATTTCAATCTCATGGATTTTCTTTCCCATATGCTTAATTACTATTTCATAATTTTCTCAGTGAAATATTTCTTTATATCTTTTGCCCATGTGCTAATTTAAATTGAGTTCTATTTCTTTTTCTCTGTCTGTTTCTTTTTTTTTTAAAGATGTATTTATTTTATGTATATGAGTACACTGTAGCTGTCTTCAGACACACCAGAAGAGGGCATCGGATCCCATTACAGATGGTTGTGAGCCACCATGTGGTTGCTGGGAATTGAACTCAGGACCTCAGGAAGAGCAGTCAGTGCTCTTAACCGCTGAGCCATCTCTCCAGCCCTATCTGTCTGTTTCTTCCTGTCTGTCTGTCTGTCTGTCTGTCTGTCTGTCTGTCTGTCTGTCTGTCTTTGTCTGTGTCTCTGTCTGTCTGTCTGTCTGTCTCTGTCTGTCTCTCTCTGTCTGTCTGTCTGTCTCTCTCTCTCTCTCTCTCTCTCTGTTTCTCTCTCTCCTCTCCCTATGTTCTCAAGATTGGCTCCAAACTCACAATCTTCCCATGTCAGCCTCCACAGAGCTGAGATTACAGATGTGCATCCCTGAACTGGTTTTGCTGTTACATTTCAAACATCCTTTATCCCAGGGATAGGTCTGCTGTTGACTAAGTGGTTTGCAGCTATTTTCTTCACATTTTCATGGTTTTGTTTGTTTGTTTGTTTGTTTGTTTTCTATCCTACAATAGGCTTTCTGTAGGAAAAACAAGGATTACATTTTTCTTAGGTTCAATTCACTACCTGTTCCCCAGTTTTCTTTCTGAGACGGCATCTGGCCTCACTGGCCTTGGAATCCTCATTGTCCTGCCTCTACTTTTTGAAAGCTAGGTTTACAGGAGTTTGGTTCCCCATCTGACAATTCTTTGCCTACACCAAGATCTTGAAGTTTCTCTGCTATGCATCTGCCTGAAAGTTGTACAAGCTCTTGTTTTACATTCATATTTATTACGAATTTCAAGTTGTCCAACCAGTACTAACAGCCTTGATTATTTTTGCCTTATGACATTTTAAAATCAAGTAGATTATTCTTCTGATTTGCACCTTCTTTTTAAAATTGGCTTCACTCTCCACATTCTTATACCATTCTATATAAAATTTAGAGAAAAAAATCTTGCCTACATCTCCAAAGCTGTCACTTGGATATTGATAGGAATGCTGAGATCTGTGCCATGGTTGGGGAGAACTGACATCCTTACTATGCCCACTCAGGTAGTACGTAAGCAGTGTCTCCCAGTCTAATTGGGTCTCCTCTGACAGCCTTCCACAGATTCTGCTTTTCAGTACATAAGTCGTGCACACCCAGCTATGTTATTTTTAAATGGTTGCAAATGATGTTGCAATTTTAATCTTGGCGTTCATGAATCACATACGTGGTCGCCATTAAGTTCTGTTTGCTGTGCATTTTTGTAGCCTGTCAAATTGCAGCTTCTAGGAGTATAGTTCCATTTGGTTTTGGATTTTAGATTAACTAGAATTATCTATGTGCTCGTGTGTGCGCGCGCGCACACACACACACACACACACACACACACACACACAATAACGCTCTCTGGAAGTTCAGGATGTTTTCTCCTTCCTTTGTGACTCATCTGTTTTATATATTTTAAATTAAACATTTCCTCAGCGCAGGCCTAGAATGATATGAGACAGTTACTCTTTTTCTGTAGCCATCAAATGCATTTTAGAGAACTCAAGAGTAATATTTTGCTTCTCTTAAAAGGTAGGGTTTTCTTTCCCAACACTTCAAGGTCTACGTTTTATCATTTTCGTTCTGTTTGGAGACTTTTCTCAAGACTCTCTTCTACAGAAGGCTAGCTGCTGGCAATTTTAGGTTTTTCTACTTCTGAGGCTCTCTTGATTCTCCCCACCCCCACCCCCTCATTCCTAAAGGATATGTTGACTAGCTATAAGATTCTGCATCTGTCATTTCTTGACACTTGAAAAACATTACACCATTTCCTCTTGTTACTGGGTCTCCATTTTTTGTCTTCTGGAAGAAAAGAATTTAGTACAGAGAAGCAGTTTGTTTTGCAAAGAAAAACAAAAAATATTCGCTCTAAAGAGAAATTGGAGTGGGCTGCTGAGAGGCCCCCTGGGGAGCCACCCTGTGGGGTTTTTGCATTACAGATTTTTTTTAAGTTTTCATGAATATTTATGAGTTGGGGGACATATTCCTGGGGTAAAGTAATCCCTTCTCATATCCCAAATCATGGTGAAACAGATCTTTCAGTGGAAATTTCTTCCCATTATTCTCCAGAAAAGAAAAAAAAAAAAAGAGGGGAGAGGGCTGCAAAACCACATTGCAAATGATATGGTCTTTTGCTCTCTTAAGGCTCTCTGCCCTTAGTTAGCACACTTATGTGGCAATTGGGAAAGTCTCCTGGTGCCTTAGTTTCTGAAACAACAGGAACAACCTACCCGAAGTTCCAAGGATGCTTAGCCACAAGGCATTCCAATCTGACAGTATCTATTTCTGTTTTTTATGTGTATGAGTATTTTGTCTGCGTGTTTGTACATGTATCACTTGAGTTCCTTGTGCTCAGGGAGGTCAAAAGTCGGTTCTCATGGAATTGGAGTTGCCAGTGGTTGGGAGCCAGCATATGGGTGCTGGGACCCAAACTTGGGTCCTCTGCAAGAGAACACATGCTCTTAACTCGTGAGCCCTCTCTCCAGCCCCCATGTCACGTCATGTCATGTCCTTTTTTAAGTGTGAGAAATCCAGGATCTACCCTGCACCTCTTTTCTCTTACCGGTAAAATGTTGCTTCTTACACTGCTTTCTAGATTTTATCTGTGTTTACTTAAAAGTATGAGTGTAATTTACCTTGATGTGGATTTGTGTTTAGATTGTTTCAGATTAACACAGCCTTGAGACCTTGTATCTTGCACATTTAAGATGTTTAGATATTTTTTATCCCTTATATTTGATGTTTTTTTCATCCCCAAACTTTCTTCTCTCCTTTGAGCACTTTACTCATGAAAACATTAGGTCACTCCTCTAATCTCACAGGCTTCTGAGATTCTGTTTGTTTTGATTCCAACCTAGTATACCTTTGTTTTATATGGGTTTTGTGATTTCTGTCATTCACTTTTTCTTTAAAAAATAGATGTACATTAAACAGACAAAAGGAAAATATTTCAAGAATTAATCTTTTTAATGAATAAGATTAGGAGACATGACCCTTTATTGCAGAAGTCAACCTATATGTTTTGCCAATGGAATAGATAGGTTTTGAAACTATTGGTTCACAGAAGACCCACTGTGACTCAGAGAAAGCTGTAATGCACTATTATCTCAACCTACACAATGGAGTAGGTGTCACTGTCATTGCCTCTTTACAAATAAATAAGATGGGTGTGTTGGGGCACACTTGCAATCCCAGTACTCCAGAAGCTGAGACAGGAGGATGGTGAGTTTGTGGGTAGCCTATGCTACACAGTGGGACCCTGTCTCAAAAATCAAGTCAACAATGAAAGGAAGAATAGCTTGCTAAAAACACACAGGTAGTTACAGTGAAGCAAGGCTTGGAAGTGTAGGGACCCTTTATGTCCTGCCACATATGCATCCAACTACAGCAAGGCTTTCTGAGTAGAGGCCCTGATAGAAACCATAGCTGGGAATCTATGGCCTGTTCATTCCTAGATCAGCTTTGTCTTAGGAACTCAGAACCCTTACAAAAGGTTACTTAGACTTCCAGGTAGCCTCTGACACCAACCTTACCTCCTTCTCTCCTTTACTGGGCATCATGCTCATGCACAAGTCAACATAGTGACTCTCTCAGCCTTTACTGGTTTCCCCTTCAGGATCTCCAATAGGCGTTCCCCTAACCTCCCAGTCCTTAAACTCTCAATACCATCTTGGCTTCTGTTTCCTTGAGGACCCAAGGCAATGCGGCTTAAAAATTAAGAGGTTGACTGCCCCTCCATGTGCTGAGGAGGGAACAAAATCTTTTTGTGGGACAACTTGGCACTACACTGAGAAGATCAAATAAAATGTGGGAAGATTTTATAATCTCTTTAATTGAATGCAAATGATGTTTGTTCTTACAATTTAAAGTTCACACAGCATGACTTGCCCTGGGCTCTGCCTTTGCCCAGCCAGTGGCCTAGCTGTTAGTTCATTTCAAATTTATCATTTAATCTCTGAGTGCTTTCTTGTGAGAAGTTCAGACTTATCACTTTCATTTTTTTACCATATTGAACAGAGCACTCAATGTATCAGGCATGCGAGTGACATTATGCCTGTAAGCTTTTTATTTTTTATTTTCAAATCCAAACGCTCTGGGATTTGGCAATAGCTGTATAGAAATGGGTATAATTTTCACACCAGCAATTATCCCATTCATCACCATCCCAATTTTCTAAATTGTCTTTAAACAAGGGTGTGGTAAGTCCTTGGAGGACTGGAAAGAGGCTACTCAACCAGTCCTACCTGATTGCCTTGGAGGTGACTGAAGATTGGCGGTTATCACCTGGATTGCCTCAGCGGGGACAAGGGCCTGAGTGTGGGAAGGTTCTGTTCTTTGGGGCCACAAAAACTGGTTTGAATGAATCACTTAGATATTCGCAGTAGCTAAAGCCAAGGGGTTCCATTGTTGTTAAACACACTAGTATAGTGAGAAATGTTGGGGACAGGTCAGGCTTCATCAAGATGCCAAGAACTTTAAACGGGATATTTCAAAGGCAATAAGAGAGAAGAGTTCCCACTTAGAGCTGGTGGCACATTGTTAATGTGTGACCGAAATGAGCAAGAGCTCTCCAATCCCCCTGTGCTTTCATCTTTATCATCAAAAAGCAATAAATTGAAGAATACAGAATGTAGACACTCCCCTTCAAAAAGGGAAGTAAAACCTGAGATGGGTGAGCCGATAAGAATGCATGTGATGATTATATGAGCTCCGGTCTGAAAGAATCACATTCCAGCTTCCTGACAGTCATGGTAAACATTGATTATCAGATGCATGTTATTGCTCTAAGTGCCTATAAAGCTGAAAGTTGTTATCTACATTTTTCTTTCCCTGTGGAATACTTGAGACACACAGATTTTGACTAGTATGATCCTATGGGATGACTAGCTTGCCCCTGGCACATCTTAATTTAAGCACAGGCCACACGGCTCGGGAGCCTTCCCTGAGAAGGTGCATAATTCATGTCAGAAGCACAGACTTGCTGGTGAGGTTAGAATCATGAAACCAGAATGTGCATTTTAGTAGGATCTCCACGGGAGTTTTGTGCATACGGTAGTTTTCAAAGTTATGCTCTGGTGCTCAATGGCCAGATGCCTATGTAGAGTATAGGAGCCTAGCTGGAGGCCTCCAGAACAGTACATAGGAGAGGGCCAATAGGCAAATACTGTGTTTTTCAAAAATTATGTCTCAAGGAATCAAGAGAACAAACACTTGTGCACTTGATATCAACTCCTTGCAAATTGTAGGTCAGAGAGTTCAAAGATGACCGTGACAAGCCAGTGTAGGTTCACAAAGAAATTATTTGTCAGTATGATACCTGCTTTAGATTGTCGCAGATGCATCATCAAAAAGCCACAGCTGTAGTCCACATCCATGTCAGCATCAGGAATGAAACTTAAGTCCAGGCTTCCATGCCATATCTGTGGAGAACATGGTGCATCAGGAGAGCTGCTATATAACCTAATAGCTTCATCCCAATGTGACTGAAACAGGGAAGCAAGGACATGTGAGGTTCTGTTGGTTGATTGATTGACCCTTCCATTCATTCATAAACCACCTATGGAGTATTTCGTACTCTTCTACATGCAGCGAAGAATAAAAAGAGATCCTGGTATCCTAAAATTTCACAACTAAATCAGCACAGATAATGACTGGTGTTAGATAAAAAAGCCTGGTGTTATGACTCATGTCTGTAACTCCAGCACTCAAGAGGCCAAGGCAGGAGGATTATTGTGAGTTAGAGGTCAGCTGAGCTACAAAGTGAGATCCAGTCTCAAAAACAAATGAAATACAACACAACACAACAAAAGAGACATACATATTGCCTGAACTAGAAAGGGAAACCTTGCTATGATGCTGATGTTAGATACTGACCAGAAGCATCCCTAGGGTTATCTGATGCAAGAGCATTCTAGACTAAGGGTCAGGCAGACAGTTAAGGCCTGGGGCTAGGGATGAATTTGCCATATTAACAACTCAGAAGGAAGTAGTTGAAATCTTGGAGGTTACAGTGAGTAAAACTCAGCAGACAATTTGGATTTGGATTTGGAACATGCGAGCAGATTTATAACTTTGAAATGACATAGGTTTCCATATGAAGAAATGCAATATGATGGAGAATAAGTTCTCATCATTGTTCAGTTCAGGTAAAAACCTTCAGGTAAGGATTGAATGATTAAATCCATGCAGACAGCTTACCTAAGGGATTGCATGGTAAAACTGGATTCATAAGGAAACAGGAAGTTAGTCAATGAAATTTAGAAGGATATAAACAGAGGTCCAAGGTTAGATTGCTACCAACCGAAGTTCTATAGGATAAATATGGATTGAGAAGAAAAAAAAACCTAATTGAATGTGGAGAAAAGATAGATGTTATTGAACTGTGTGAGACAATAAAATGGTTTTCAAAATTGAATGGAATTTTGGGATGCATTCAGAAAAGTTGAAGATCCCTAAACTTGAGTTTGTACCAGGATTCTTTTGAAGACGAAGGCAGAAGATTGCTGAACCATTCAAGAATAAGAATTGGGAACAATGTCCTTGGGGGACTTCAAGCTCAACAGAGCTATAACACAGTGACCAGAACAGATGGAGGAATAGATGTATCTTAGATATAATAATTCAATTAGACTAAATAGCTAACTGTATACCAGGCACTGCTTTTGTTCTTGATTATCCTTCTAAGTTGGTTTTATCCTTATAATACTTTGAGGAAGAGTATTCAAGTATGATTCCCAGCAGACAGATGAGAAAACAGGACAAAATGACAGTGGATACATTTAGCAAGTGACTGAATCTGAATTCTATCCTGGTCAGTGCTAGGCCACTTACTTTTATTTTACACTACAGTGCCTCTCAAAGATATTGTAATGAGATTAAGCCAGAGTGAATGTATTCTACTTGAATAGTCTTCATGTGTCCTATGAAAGCATAACACACACACACACACACACACACACACACACACACACAATATGTTTCTATGACATTTTCATCTTTAAATTAATTAACTTAACTACTGTAAACCTCATGTGTCAACTATACTACTTATTTTTCCCACTGCTATGATCAAATGCCTGCTGACAAAGGAGAAAGAGTTTAGGTCCTAGGGTAAGGATGATCATGGTGGTGAAGGTATTGCATGGGCAGTTCTTAACCATGGCACAGCAGAAGCATGGTACTACTCGCTCACATCTGCATGGATGAGGAAGGAGAAAGCAGGAAGAGAAAGCACTCATCTGGTTTCATCTGGCTTCATCTGGTTTCATCTGGTTTCTCCTCTTTCTCTTTTCATTCATTCTGGGACCCTAGCCCATAGGATGATGCCAGCCATGTTGATGGTATGTCTTCCTTCTTCAATTGAGCACATGGGGACATTTCGTTTTAAAAAGGCACCCTAAGTTATGTCTTTTAGGTGATTCCAAACCTAATCAAGCTTACAATGAGGACCTGGTCATCACACTAGGTTTTGGCATCTTAACTCCAATTACACCTTCAACTTTGTGATGGGTTCAGCCAATGAACAAAGTATATAACAATGAAGTGGCAAGAATTCACTCCCATTGCTATGGCAAAAGGGCCTTTCCATTGTATTGTAACAATCACAATGAAAGACTTCTAGCCTAATTGAGCATGATATTTTGCTAGCGTGCTCTGGCTTAATGCTATCCTGACTATACCTTCAAACTGGAACCACAGGAGTGAGTTTACGTATCCATCATGTTGGTACAGTCTACCTCAAAACCATACCTGTTACATAATTCACTTTTTCAGGAGACCAGTGGATTTGGGAGAAGCATGTGTTGATGTTTCCAGAGATTAGAGGCTTTCTAAGCTGGATGTGATAGTGTATGCCTTTAATTCCAGTATACAGGGGTCATAGGCGGGCAGACCTCTGTGAGTTCAAGGCCAGACTAGTCTATACAGAGTTGAGGGAATTTCAAGAATCTTGAAGATTTTAGAAGAGAATATTGTATCTTAGTGGGTAGAAGAAATTTGTGGATGGAATTATCACTTTATAGGTTGGGAATGCTATAGGCTCATATATTTGAAGGCTTGGTCTGTGTGTGCTAGAACGGGTGGAACGGATTAGGAGGTATAGCCCTGGATACAGTCTTTGGACTTTCAAAAGCTCATGCTGTTCCTAGTTATCTTCTTCTGCCTCTTACTTGTGGATCAGATGTAAGCCCGCAGCTACTGCTCCCTCACTATGCCTGCCTGCTGCCATGTTCTCTACCACACCATGATGGTCATGGACTCTAATGCTCTGTAACCGTGAGCCCCAAACTAAATGCTTTCTTTTATAAGTTGCCTTGCTCATGGTACTTTGTCATGGCAACAGAAAAATTAAGATAGCGTCTAAAAATACCAAGGTAAGGAAATCAAGTACAAAATAAAGTCAAGTTGACTGTGGTGCCAATCTAGGCATGTTGAGAGTATAAATGAGTCCGTGGCCATAATATCCTGAACCAATATGATCTCATCTGAGAGGATGGATGAAAAAAAAAAAAAAGGTCTCAAATGCAGCTAAACAAACAGGCATGGAAGATAATAACAGATGTGCCGAACAACAGAAAGGAATGGTTCATGTTCCATTCTGGGCATTCATGAGGTTTCCTGGAAGCGAGAATGCTTTAGCTAAGCCCTCAAAAATGAGTCAGATGTAACTAGCCTGTGAAGAACGGTAGGATGAGTGTTCCAGATGGAGAGAGTAGCTTCATTCAGAGAATGAAGCCAGAAATGTACGTGGTGCATAGAGTCAGAAAAGCCTTCCTTTCTTGGGGGTAACGGGAAAAGGGATGGTAACAGTACAGGTAGAAAGCAAGGATGGGTCGTAAGGACTTAATTCTGTAAATCATGGGGATTCACAAGACATTAAGATGCTATGTAGAATGTTCATGCTACCACATTGACACAGTCCATTCTGAGGTGCTGGTGTCTTGAGACAGGAGGCAGGCATTCTACCATTGAGCTACATCACTAGCCCTTGTTTTTATGAGAAAAATTATTATGTATATATTATGTATATTTTATATAACTCAGGCTGGTCTTGAACTGGTTATCTTCCTGCCTCAACCTCTCAAGTCATGGGATTCTCTTTCTTTCTTTCTTTCTTTCTTTCTTTCTTTCTTTCTTTCTTTCT
>JADRCD010183399.1:0-15918 GCA_019843815.1 Montemys delectorum
AAATTTTCTATTAATGTCTTTATGATAATGTCTTATCATAATGATATTTATGTCTTTATGTCACCTTGACAAAAAACAAGGTCGTTTGGCAAGGAAGAACTCAACCAAGAAAATGTCCCCACCACATTGGCTTGTATGCAGACCTGTGGTGCGTTTTCTTGGTGGATGATTGATGTGGGAGGGCCCAGATCACTGTTGGTGGTGCTACCCCTGGGCTGGTGGTCCTGAGAGCTACAAGAGAGCAGCCCAGCAAGCCAGGGAGAGGAAGCTGTAAGAGACCCTGTAATGGCCTCTGCATCAACTCCTGCCCCCAGGATGCTTCCCTGAGTTTCTGCTCTGACATCCTGAAGTGATGAAGTATATGACCTGAGAATTGTAAGCTGCAATAACCCTTTCCTCCCCAAGCTACTTTCAGTCATAGTGTTTAATCACAGTAATAGAAACCCTAAGACAGTGCCTCCATAGCAAGTAGCTTCAGAGGTTGGAATCCAACATTTTTGGTTGGGGTTTTATTACTTTTGAAATACAAAAATTAATCTCTGTTCTGGGGTTCTCTCAAAGTGGCAAGGAAAGTGTAAAATTAGTATTAAAAGTTCCGAGGGTCACATGGGACAGACATGACATCGTATGTGAAGCCCAGTTATATTGTAAAGATTACATTATCATTAATCACACTTTAACTAATGCCATGGAACTTTGGTCATAACTTTTTATTTTGCCTGTAGCTCTTTTACACTTGATCTCTAGATTTATTTATTTATTTTTTTTGGTCTTTCTGTCTGTCGGTCTCTTTCTTCCTCCCTCCCTTCCTCCTTTCCTCCTCCTCTTCCTCTTCCTCTTCATCCTTCTCCTCCTCCTCTTTTTGTCTATCACCCTCTTAACTTCAGAATTGGAAACCATCATTTCCAGCTTCTCATATCTGACTGTCACAGAGATATGGCTAGGAGTAGTGGTAACTCCAAACTTTTATAAGCCTCTTAATCCCGTTGGTGACTGGCATGACCATGTCCAGTATAATCCCTCCCTGGAAGACAAGGTTGCTCTGTACCACAGCTTCTGTTCCTTGGAGCATCACTGGACTTAGACCAGTTTCAGTCTTCAGAGCCCTTGTCCAAATTAATTCAATTTTGACCTTTTTACTCATCAGAGCCTTCAGAAGTGTCCTGAGAATGGCAGCCACCTACAAAATGAATCTGTTTGGCAAAAGTTTTGCCTCTCATTAGTAAGGGATAGAGTTTAGAACTGTTTATTGGGTAGCAATGGTCCATGGGTAGTGTGCATTTAGAGGAAAACTCTTATAAATTTAAAGAAAACAAACTTATTTGCAATTTGTACAGATTAATCTTAGATTAAAAGTAGTTTCCTTATTTTCTGATTATCTTTTGTATCTAGTAAGTGATTAAACACATCAGTGAGATATGCCTAAGAATATGCTTTATCTTTACCAGCAAGAAGATATTTATATTAAGTGATAAAATCCTGTCACTAATGTTGTCTGGCATTGATGTATCTCTTTCATAGAAGGCACTAAGTATATAATGGGTGAGATATATCACATAAATGTGGTTTTGCTATGAAATACATATACACATATAGACTATATTAGTTACTTTTCTCATTGTTATGACAAAGTACTCAACAGAAACAATTAGAGAAGAGTTACTTTTACTCACAATTTCACTACATCATAGCAGGGAAGTCAAAAAGGGAACATTCAGTTCATTGGCTGTGGGAATGTGGTTGAGGGTTTTCATGTCATTGTGTACCAAAAAGCAGAAAGGGAGGGAAGAAGGGGGTAGAAAGAATAGAGTGAGATGAGAAAGAGAGGAGAGGAGAGAGCAAGCACGTGAGAGAGAACGAGAGAGAGAGAGAGAGAGAGAGAGAGAGAGAGAGAGAGAGAGAGAGAGAGAATGTCATGCTAGTGTAACCATCAAAGACACGCTTCCTAAAGAATACACAACCTCCCAACAGTCAGTTGGGAAACAAGCATTCAAAATATGAGCCTGCAGAAGCATTTCCAACTCAAAGAGTAACACCTTCTCAGGTTATGGAAGCACAATTCCAGGGGTGCCAAGACCATGAGCTTAAGGATCAAGTAATTCAGAGGAATTGGATTTTACTTGACTGTGAACTCATAAAAAAAAAAGGACAGAATACTTAAAAAATATGGTATCCTCAAGACCATTTGGAATCATCAATTATGCTGCTGTAGGCTTATATTTTTCAAAACCTACTTTAATTATGATTCTTTAATGCTTCAGCCTCCATTCTAGTCCACCACCCACCAGAGGTAGGGGAAGAGAAAGGTTAATAGGAAGCGGGTTGCAGATCTATTTTGTTCTTTGGGGCAATTCCAATCTTTGTTGTCAGCAGTCCAGTCCACTAACAAAACACCAAACATGATTCAGCAGCAGCAGTTCAGTTCACTCGGCAAACATCAAACACAGAATCAGTAGCAGCGAATCAGTAGCAGCAACTCAATTCAGAAGAGACTATGAGGTTCTGCTGATCAGCACAAGTCCATGGAAGAGGCAAGAAGTATCCAAAATACCACCAGAAGTTTTTTTGGTGCATTTCTTTCTATGAAGACATGGCAGGCGAAGATCAGTGAAGAAAGCAAGATGAACCAATGCAAGAGTATTGTCAGTGAAGCCCAGCGAAGACCAGCAAAGAGATGCAAGGTGAATCAATGCAAGTGTGTTGTCCACTGCCTGTTGGATTATACTTATACCTTTCCAAGCACCTCATATCCTCTCAAGCTTCTGCTCCAGCAAAACATCACATGACCTTTCACAAGGCAGTTTCCAGAAAAACATCACATGTCTGCTTCAGCAAAACATCCTCTCTTAAGACAGTTTCCAGAAAAAATCACATGATACAACTGAGTCTCCAAAGAAACCAGAAATTCCCACTTTATGCAGCATAAGAGTTGGCTTTCTGAAAGTGACCCTAACTAACATTTATCTCTCTCATCTCCCTCTCTCTCTCTCTCTCTCTCTCTCTCTCTCTCTCTCTCTCTCTCTCTCTGTATGTATATATGTATGTATGTATGTTGTATGTATGTATGTATGTATTGCTGTTCTTCATATACAAAAGGAGAACTCAAGCTGGTTTTGTGATGGATTTGACCAATAAAATATATACAAAATGATAGTGTAGGATTTCTAGGCCAGGCCTTAAGAGGCCTCCACTTCCTTTCTCTTGAGACTCATTCTTGGAAAAATGTTGCCATAGTGTGAGATGCATAAGTTATTGGAAAGTAACTGAATCACTTTTGGAAATGCCCCATGTGATAGCTAGTACCAGTATCAACTGCAGACGTGAATCACTTTGGATATTCTGCTCCTGTTGAGCCCCATATGCCTTCAGCCTCAGATGCGGTCACACAAAGTTGAAGATCCACCCAACTCAGTTATCAACAACCACAGGTGATGCTTCAATATTGCTTTTATCACAAAGGGCCCCTTCTTTCATTTCCTGAAGGCCCTTGTAGACTTTGGCTCTAGGTGTCAGAGTGGGTTATGTCAAAAATTATATAGTATAGAGAACAAACTGTATTAATGATAACCTGGGTAGATATGGTGTGAGTGAGGTTATGGTAGATAAAAGTAAGAAGGTTTGAAAATTGTCGCCTGGAAAGAGATATCTTCTCAAATCCTCAGATGACGTCAGTTGTAGAAAACTCTTATGTAAAAGTCCTTATAGAGTTTTTTTTTTTTTTTTTTTTTTTTTTTCAAGACAGGGTTTCTCTGAGTAGCCCTGGCTGTCCTGGAACTCAGAAACCACCTGCCTCTGCCTTCCAAGTGCTGGGATTAAAGGCGTGCGCCACCACCACCTGGCCCCTTATAGAGTTCCAAGGTAGCCCTGATCACTGTTTAAGTAGGACTATAGCACTTTCAAGATCTAACCTACATTACTAAAGAACTAAGACTTTTGACTAAAAGCCACCTACACATTTGTATCATATATTTTATAGTTTAGCTTCTAAAACATTATGCTTTTTCTTTGTTTTCTAAAAGATAATGTGTTTGTTGAGTGATTTGGGGGCAATGACTACACAATAGCCCATAAGAAATGTGAAGTAGTAGGTTTGTGCTATTACAATTTCAGGTCATAAGGAGTCTTTCCCTCAAATAATCATCCATTACTTTTTATTCTCGAGATCATATTATAACAGTTTCATTGAATTTAAGTTTATATCCTTGCTAAAATCCAAGACTTAATGTAGTAAGGCATCTTTATTAAAGTATTAAGTTCAACAAGTATAAAAAAATCAAATGTCCAGTGCTTCTCTTGAAAATGCACACCCACAGGTAACCTGGTTAAAGGAGGAAGAAATCTCTCCAACATGAGTATGAAAGGTATTTTAAGCTCCTGAAACAGGACTCTAAAATTCATAGGACTGAGAATAGAGAGTTATTTTAACTTCTGTCCAGATAAAAACACAGTACACTTGACTAGTAATGAGTGTCTTATCTCGTTTACATTGGTTACCATCTATGAAGAAAGAATAGCTACAATTGTCATCCTCTGAAGAAAGAAGTTGGTCCTAATTTGAGGAGTAGTGTCCTAGTAATGCTAGTGAATTTTAATTACAACTTTCAGTATGAAGAGAGCTTTATTATTACATTTTATATGCATAATTTTTGTTTGTGAAATATTTGAGATTAGTTGGACGTGTCTATAATCCATCACTTAGAAAACCAAGGCTATATAAGTTTGCTATAGGTTTGAGGACAGTGTAGGCTACGTTGTGAGTTCCAAGCTAGTTCTGGTCTATGAAATGAGTTGTTGTTGTTGTTGTTGTTGTTGTTATTATTATTATTATTATTATTACTATTACTACTACTATTTTTGTTCTGTTTTGCTTTTTTGTTTGTTTTTTAACTGAAAAGATGGCTTAGTGTTAAGGGCACTGTCTTAGGGCTTATATTCAAACCACAACAGGGACTAATGGACTAGTGGCTGTTGCAGAGAACCTGAGTTCAATTTATAGCACCTATGTGGTAACTCACAACCATCCATAACTTCAGTTTCAGGGCTCTGTCACCCTCTTCTAACCTTCATAGATACTGTAGGTCATGTAGGTCATAGACATACACATAGACAAAATACCCATGAACATAAACAAGAAATGACAAATCAGAACCAAAATTTTATTCATCTTTTTAAACAGAGCATTTAAATATTTATAGTTTTAATTAGTTTTTTTCCCTCTATGATCAAACCAAGGCTTACTCTTTCAAGTGAGAATCTGTGATGTTTGTCAAATGCCTTATTTCTACCTTAACCTTAAGTTTTTCTTGTTACAAATTATTTGAAACCATTATGAAGCTCATCTTATTTATTCCTGAGCAGTCTTATTTTTTTTCTAGAAAGAATAGGTGTTAATAAATACATCAAATTGCATAACATAATTAAGGGAAGAAGAGAAAGAAAGTTTTAATAAATTAAATCTATAAGTTGTTTCCACTCTAAGAGGTTCTATGAATAAGAACAGGACTCAGGATGCCTGTATGCTCTGCTCAGATTAACCTACTGATAACATTTTTTTTTTAATCTTTGCTATTTTTCTTTTTTCAAATTTAAATTTATTTCCTAACAGATATATAAGACATAACAATTGTTTGTGTTTTTGGAGTACCACTTGATATTTCAATACACACATACATTGCCTAATGTTTAATCAAGGCAAATATATCTGTCTTCCCAAACACTCATAATTCCTTCATGGTAAAAGATGTAAACTTAGATGTTCAAAAACTTACTTTAGTAAGGCTTCTCAAATGCTTCATACCCTCTTCTAGCCCACCATCCAAAGGTAGGGGAGAAAATGTGGTAAATAGGACAAGGGGATGTGGACCTTTTTAGAAGTAGTTCCTTGGGGTGATTCCATTTTCTATTTGTCAGAACACCAACAATCCAGTTCAATAGTGTCAGGATAGGAAACACAAATCGGCAGTGGTGGCATGATCCAGGAGAAACCACCAGGTCTCCTCCAGGAGGGACCAGGACCAGCTGGGGACACCAGGGGAAGTTCTCTGCTGTGCCTTTCTCCATGAAGCATAGATCAGTGAAGGTGAAGACTTGAGAACAAAGTTGCAAAGCTAGGTAGGCAAGTCTCCTGTCACTATCTGTTGAGCCCTATTTATACTCTCTTCAAACATCACTCATGTGTCCTCCCACTGGTGTTACCTCAGCGAAACACCATATGACTCTGTGTCACCTGACATTTACAGAAACTTCTACTTTAAAAAGGTTCAAAATTTCTTTTTCTTAGCTTTTTGAAAAACATGACAAATACTCATTTTCAGTAGTCTATAGTTATTTACTGTGTAATTAGTATCAGAATGTCTTAGTCCCATGATAACTTAATAACCATTGATCACCTTTTCCATGCCTCTCAGCTTCCAGTAACCAATTTACATTCAACTTCTAGAAGTTAACTCCTTAATGTTCTATATTTGAGTCAGATCATGCACTTGTTACATCTGACTTTTAAAACTTATCCCAGTGATGTGTAATTCCACAACTGTTGCCACAAATTACAGGATATCATCACTTTCAATGGCCAAATAACCATTCCATTGTGTATTGTTACTATTTTTTCTTTACCCATTAATCAGGTGATAGAAACTTAGGTTGTTTCCATTATTGACTATTAAATAATAAGGACATGTGGATGGTAGGATATTTTTTCAACTTATTTCTCTTTCAGACTGCTTCTCTTTCCCTTTGTTATGTATCCAGTGGTAGGATTCCCAGATCATTTTTTTTCTGAGACTCTTGAGAAATCTCCATATTATTTTCTGTTATATTAACTTCCATTTCCAACAACAGCATTTCAATGTTTTCTCCGAAGCTCTACTTTCATTTATTTCTAGTCTTTCTGTTTGTTTGTTGAGTATTAGTGGTTCAGGCACAATGGAACAAGAATATGACACAGAAAGCTGATGCACTGGGGACCCCAGACTCAACTAAGCATCCCTGTTCCTCAGGAGAGGGAGAGATTAAGGAAGCCATACATACTCTGTGACCTATGTGTATACTGGAAGGAAATAGGTCACTGGCAGAATGAATGCCCAATTGAAGCAAAACAACCAAAGGGCTAATAGATTTTCCTTAAGCCAAGCAAAAGGGATTCCAACCAGAACTGGCATACAACACTCTTGTTAGCTGGGCTGAGCTGGGCTGGATTCAGAAGAGGGAAAACTATGCTACCTGAATTTGAGCCACAAAAATCTGATGGGTAACAATGGAAGTTGGGTGCCAACTAATGACATTTTTGGTAGATACTGGTGTTGAATATTCTGTAGTAACTATGACAGTGTCTCCCTTGACAACCTGAACCACCACTATAGTGTGAGCCACTGGAGATATGACAGGCTGCCTCTTTTGGAAGTCTCATTGATGCCAGCTAGGAGGCCATTTATTGACCCATGAGTTGATTTTTCCTACCTGAATTTCTGATACTCTTCTTGGGCAGAGACTTGCTCCTCTGGAAGAAAATAACCTTTACTTGCTCCTCTGGGAGTAAATGTTATTTTCTCGAAGAGGAGCAACAAGCCTCACCTTTGGTAACAAAAGACACTCTGATAATGACAGTGATAGTCATTATCCAGAGAAGAGGAATGAACTCAACAGGTGAAGAACAAACTAATCTACCACATTTGCTAATAGTTTCCCACTGTGTGAGCTGAAAAGGGTCCATAGCTTGGCTAGAAATCATGCACCTGTCATGGGGGATCTGAAACCAGTGCTGTTCCTGTGTGACAGAGACAATATCCAGTGCCCTGAGATGCACACTTGAGAATTCAGGACAGTATTTAGTGACTGCAAGATATAAGGATTCTGGTAGAATGTTAATCCTCTTAGAACACTCCTTTCTTCCAGGTCAAGGTGTCTGGGGAAGCAACTATCAATCAGTTCATGATCTCTGTGCTGTCATTAATGCTGTAGTTACCAATTATCTTGTGGTGTTGCATCCTTATATTCTCTCAAGTCCTCTACCAGCACAAGTGAGCTGCCTTACCTGCTTTGATCTCACGGATGCTCTCCTTTGCCTCTGACTGTCTTCAAGCCAGTCACTATTTGCCTTCTAATGGGAGTACCCACACACAGAGAAGGAAAACACAGTTAACCTGGTCCAGGCTTCTATAGGTTATTTAAAATGTGCTTGATCTGTTTGATGAGGCATTGGCTAATGATCTTTTGACCTTTCTCGGAAAGACCTTAGATTATACCCTTCCAGGGAGCCCTGCCTGGGAAGGTTGTCAGAATGGGACAAAGCCTTGCTGGCTCTACCCTCCACCACAGGCCACAAGGAATCCTGGAAGCAGGCTCAAATCCTGGTAGCAGACAGCAAGTCAACTACCATGGTTTTGTCATCTCAAAAGGACACTGGGTACTCGGACATGAGAGGAAGCAAGCCATCTGTGCAATACCCTGGCCAAACACCAAGAAAGACGTCCAAGAATTTCTTGGGGCTGCAGGATTTACATAATGTTTCAAGAATGGCTAAGCCACTATATGAAGCGACAGCAGGGTCAACAAAGACTCCCCTGGAAGAGGACTCTGAACAAAAGGCCTCCAGAGAATAAAGATGCTATTAACTAGTGCCCTGGTGCTAGGGTTGCTTAGTGTCAGCCAAAGCTTTGACCTTTGTGAAAAGCAGTGAGTTGCATTGAGAGTCCTTACTCAGACAATAGGATCCTGTCAGAGACTTGTAGCATACGTGTCTAAAATGCTCCATCCAGCAGAAGCTGGAAGGCCACCATCCCTCTAAGCCCTGGCAGCCACAGTGACTTTGATCAGAGAAGCAGATAAGCCTACACTTGAAAAAAAAGTGTGCCCCATGTTGTTGCCACACTCTTGAACAGCCAAGGACATAAATGGCTGACTGGTATTAGGATGACACATTATCTAATACTATGTGAAAACCCACAGGTCTGCCTTGTGACTGTGTGTCTGGTGAATCCTGCCATATTCCTGCCTGCTGAAGTAGGAACCATTGTCCATGACTGTGAAGATGCCATAGATGAGGTGTATTCAAGCAGACTAGACCTAGCAGACGTGTCTCTCCAAAATGCTGAGTTAGAACTATTCACAGATGGGACCAGCTTTGTTCAGGAAGCAAAACAAATGTCCACATATGCAATAACCACTTGAGACTAGGTGACAGCAAAGGCCCTGCCACAAAGTTGATTGCTCAGGATGCTTAGCCAATGGTGAAAACATGCTGAGGGAAGACTAGGCAATAGTACACAGAATAAGTATTCTTTTGCCACCTTCTCTGTCCCTGGAGCCATGTATAAGGAAAGGGGGCTACTCACAGTAGGGAGGAAGAAAAGAAAAGGAAATCTTTTCATTGCTGGAGACAGTCTGGAAGCCATTCTGTAGCAGAGATACATCGAAAAGGACAGAAGAAGAGACTTGACTTGGTTTGTAATAGAAACTGGTTGGCTGATCAGGCAGCAAGAGAAGCTGCCAATGGGACAGTTTCCCCTGTGAGTTCTGAACTGGTTTCTAAAATTTTGTTGGCACCAGAATTACCCTTTTCCCCAGTACACCAAGGAAGGAGATGAATGGGCCATATATGAAGATGGAATTAAGGAAAAGTGGAGTTGGTAGAATTTGACACAGCAGTGTCTAATGTGATACTGGTTTATCTGGTGGCCTACCATCATAAGCTAATACAGCTGAGAAAGACTGCAATGGAAAATTTGCTAAATTTCATACCTAAGCTTTTATGGCTCTCCCTTCTCCCCCAGGGCTGTTGGCCATCAGCCCATGAGGACAAAGGGAACAGAAGGCCCATGAACGTGACAGACTACCCAGATCACCTTCAGAGAGGCAGCTCAACTTTATTTAGGGTGAATCAGGGGCTGTATAGTTTTTGGGGAAGGGGCAGAGGTTTTCAGGGTGGGTATGTATCATTGCCTGGAGTTTAGGGTACCAGGAGTGCTTCATTTGCATGAAGAGGCATTCCAAGAATTCCAGATGCTTACTGGACAGGTTCTTTATCAGGATAAAGGAAGCTGAAGCTGTAATCTCACCAAGGCTACAGGACATTCCTCGTGGAAAGGATCAGGCAGAGAAAAGAAAGACCTGCTAAGAAAATGGAGTCCTCCATCTTGCACCGACCTAAGAGAGCTGTCCAGACATAGAAGACTGTGACCTTAAATAGCAGGATGCAACAAGTTTTCTATGTATGTGCTCAAGTAAGTGCTTGATGTGTAACTTGCGCATCAAACAATGCCAACCAAGGACCCTAGCTCAACCCTGGGGTTCAAACAAGAGGGTCTTCCTCCTTGCTCATCTACAATAACTCCACCTCCCACACACCAAGCCAAGTACTAGGAGGTTGACAAGGTTTTCCAAGGTGTACTGGATGAGAGAAATAAAGGCCAAATAGTATTTAAGTTATCTGTACCAGACCTGCCCAATCTGTTGGAATAAAGAGAATGCATACTACTGACCCATACCTAGGCCTAAACCAATGCAAGCTTATGAGCTAGACACGCATGTGTACCAGGTTCTTAATGCAACTCATCATCTTCTTAACGATACAATTCCTAGATAGCGAGAGATTGCTAGTTATGTATATCCCTAGGATGCCCTTGGTACTTAACTACACCAGTGCCATTATAAGACATAACTACAGTGGATATTTCACCAGATCCTGCTAAATCAAGGCTTAGTATAAAGGAATGAGTTATCTCAGAAGACTCCAGCATGCAGTAAACAAAAGATGCTGTCCAGGTCAAGAGAAGGTCTACCTGGTAATCAATGTGATTGAATCCATTAAAGCCCATGGCCTGCGCATCCTCCTCTGTGACTTCTTTTCATGTGTGAGAAAGGCTTATATTTATGCTTAGCAGTAGATTAAACAGGAACCTGTACTTTAGCCTTCCTCACACCTTAAATGGACATAGTTACAAATAAATGCAAAGGACTTTTCCCTTCGTGTGCACATGCCTGACCAAAGAAGATCATCCAGATTATACCTTTATTGACTGGACTAGTGATCACTGCTGGAATAGGTACTGGTACTAAAGGGTTTATCTCATCCAACAATTATCATCACCTGTCCAAAGACCCAAGAGAAGATAAAGTGTTTCAAAATCAATTATGGCCTTGTAAGACAAACTGGACTGCTTGTCTGAAACAGTCTTATAAAATCGAAGAGATTTCAATTTGTATACTACCGAGAATGGTGGCATTTGTCTCTTTTTGACTGAGAAATTTATTTATGCAAATCAATTAGGAATAGTCACAGAGAAGGCCCAAATAGCTCAAAGAGTGAATCCCAAAGTGAAGACAAGAATTAGCTGATTCTTGGAATTATTGTTACAATATTTGAAAGTGGTTTCTTCCATTCACCGGTCTCTTCACATACTATTCATATTAGTTTTGTTTCATCATGTATCTTTAATCTTTCTATCCAGTTTGATTGGTCCTGAGACTATAAATGTGCCCTACTATGCCTGGCTAAGTTGATATCCATAGTAAGATTTCTGTGTTTCCTATAGGCTTCAACTGTTAGTGTTTAGAGAGATAGCAGTACATTTTACAAATTGCACTATTAGATGTCATTAACTAATTTATGACCTGTTTTGATGAGCTTTATTGTAAGCCAACAGCTGAGAGAACAGAAAAGTTTGACATTAGAGAAGCCAATGCGTGTAGAGGTAGGGAGCCTTTCTGCCATGACCAGTGGTGGATCATAGCAGGTTAAGGGAGAGAGGAAGACAGGAAAAACAGTTAAGAGGCATAATGCCATGGCTACCCACTTTGGGCTGAGTCTCCCATAAGAGTCCTTAGTTAATTCTACCTCCCTTTCCTTTTTGAATTTGCTAGGGAGACCATAGTACAAGACAATGCTTCAATAACAGCAGGGATGATATCAGTGTAAAAGTAGTATAGTTTGGTGAGAGGAAGTCTGAGTTAGCTAGGGTCTTGAAATGCCATCTTATAGAAATCAATGGTCACTATTTTTCTTAGGAGCTAAGACTCGGCTTTTAGTGGCCATCGTGGTATTGATTGTAACTCTATTATACATGCCATAGTGTAACTAGTTTTCCAGAAGGCAGATGGTGGCCATGGAAGAAACTAAAGGGTGAGTATTTTAGGTCAGTGGCCGCACCAAGCACTAAGAAAATGTAATAAGCCATAGCTTCATCAGACACATCATTAGTAGAATGACAAGGTATTTATGAACCTGGAATGCTGATGGAATTATAATAGAATCATTAACGATTCAAGGGACCTTAGCCGATCCAAAGTTCTTTTCTTAACATCTGTCTTTATGGGCCATCAGAAAAACTGAGATTACCCCAAAGACACAGAGTCCATTCCTAAGCATTTGATCTGTAAGTCAGTAACACTGTCAAATGAAAGTGTGTTGCCTCCACGTCTCTGGAAGAGCATGATGGAAATTAGAGGGAAAGGTTCAGTTAGTCATAGAAACTGTGCAGGCTCAATTTCATCTGCTTGTCTGAAAGTACAGGTGACGTTTTATTTCCTTACGTATCTTTGGCAGAAGGATGGCAGAGCCCAGAAGAGCAGAATAGTGCCTGGTAGACTTTCTCATGGCATGGTCTCTGTCTCCCCTGCTCTTGGGTTTGTGTCTGCTAATTTTGCAAGCCTGGAGATTGAACCATTATGCCTGTTGCCCAGACTGTACTATGAGGCTACTTGGGAAGTCCTATGTATACAGTTTGAGTTTTCCTAAGTTGTCTAGAGTATTCAGTTAGATATGAAATAGACTTGCTCTCAAACCATTTGAACTCAGGAGAATTAACTGCAACTGGTTTGGGAGATGTAATTTGTTTTCCTAGGAGGTGACTATTCTGAAAGAGCACCTTATTTCACTTTATTGTTCTGGAGCAGATAGAGATGAACCATTAATTAGGTATACAGTATGGTATCTTTGTTTCTGACCATAGAACCCAGACATAGGATCTGGCTAATAGTTCCAGGTTTCTGGTCAGTCTCATGGGGTTAATGAGAGAACCACTAACATTTGGATGGGGTTTTAAAGTTCTCACAGTGCCTACATGATTATTTATCACATTAGACAAAGCTGTTGGTAATGAATGATCTGTGACTCCACCTGCTGACCAAATACCCTGCCAATGAGATTCTGCCGTCTTTGTAAGGATTTCCTCCTGAGGTTGATTTAGTTACGTAAAGCTCGTTAGAAATAAGAAAAAACTGAATAAACAGAGACTTTGACTTTTCCTAGTCTAGAAGTTCCAAGTTCATCGTGTTTGATTATAGAAGAGAAGCTTTAGATGACATTGACAACTGTTCCTTTGTGATGTGAAAGTAAAGGCAATACCACTGTCTCAGTAGAGATCAAAACATCACTAAGCCCAGAAAAGCTGAAATGCGATAGCTAAGGTCACCTTTCAAGATTAAATAATTAGAACAATGGATCATGCTTGCCATTTCAAGTTCTTCGTTTAGGGTTCTCTGAAAGCCTACAGACAACAGGGAAAGGATTCACTCAGATGACGGCCTCTGTTTTCGAAGTCGGCTAACATTGGTCAGTGTTGGAAGGAGACCTATCAATCAAATCTATTTTTAGAATTAAATTAGCATATGGTTTTACAAACTCGAATTTTCATCCGTATAAAAGCCAGGGAACGCTGTCACAAAAATATGGTCAGGATTTAACTGTCTCTCTGTGATATCCAGCACTAAGCCAGAGGGATGCCCTGTTCCTTAAATCTTAAACTCAGGGCTGCTGCCTCTGAAACTTGACGCTGTAATTTGGTAAGTGTTTTTTTTTTTTTAAAAAAATACAGCTAAATGGCTACCACATGGTGGAAAATTAGCAATCTGGGACTGAGACTTTTGTGTGGCATTAAACCCACATATGGAAAAAATTAAATATCATCCTCAATGCCCTCCATGTGTTCAGTTGTATTAAATGACATGCTTATAAAGTGTGACATTATTTAACTTTTATAGGGTTTGTCACATCTAGTAAAACCTATTATTGTTCTTTTGAAAAACTTCACACAGGTGCCTCTGAGCTCATGTCAGTCTGGATACTCTATAATGTACAAATAATTTGTTACTGGATATGGTTCTAGGAAATCAACAGAATTCCAAACAGGATGACTTACGACGGCACCGGCCCAAGTAACTGCCAATAAGCAATAATATTTATAATAATACTTTCTTTTTTTATAGTGAAGATTTTATAAAACCTGCAGGTAGAGTGTGGATCATAAATTGTTGGGGCAAAAGTGGCCTCGTCGAAAGAAATGACTCCAAGTATCTCATATTTTCCAAACAACAGATCACGTGACCCTCACAATTTCCATCTGTTAACGTGACTGTTGAGAAACTTCCATAATCAAATTTCTAACTCTGAAATTAATAGACATTCTCAGGACATTTGTCAGCGTGGTTGGTTCACACTGACATAGGAAGATAGCTTCTCCCACTGTTGCTAGGGGATGAAGCATACTTTTGGACCTGAGGCCTGAGGTGTTCCACGGAGACTGGGATATTATCTCTCTGTCTCAACAGGAGTGGTTCATTGTCCGCTGGCCTCAGTATTGCCTGCCATACCTCGAGGCGAGAGACTCCATTATAGACCCCCTGCCATCTGCATGCTGAGAAGTCTTTTAGATGATGTGTTTGTGTCCTTTCTGAAGTGGACACACTCTTTGACACTCCAAAGCCCAGAGTTTGGACAAACACAGCAAAGGCTGAGAATCTGAGCACTTGTCTATACCTATCCATAACTGATATATCCAGAGTGTGATAATGTGGTCTTACCTGAGAGTTGTGGAGATTCTAAAATGTACCTGGCATAGAATTCAGTCCCTTGGTTGTGTGGGACATGGGGGATGGCTAAGATACATTACTGAGCTGTTGTCATGGTCATTCTGTGTTAGACTATGCTGCCTCCATGCCTCCATGTGATTGTCCTGTGGACAGTGGGTAGGTGACTCGGCCTGGCTGACATTTGATACCCACAGGTCTCAAATTCACCATAAAATTTAAACATTTAAATCTCAGTTCTGGAAGGTTTTTTTCTTTCTTTCTTTCTTTCTTTTCTTTTTTAACTGTAGGCAAAAGAATTTGCCCTGCTCTTAAGTGTGACAGATCAAATTTCCAGGCAGTTTAAAAGGTGTGCGTGGTTTCACACAGAGCATAGCAAAATTTACCAACTTCAATTCTTCCCTGTAAAGACACAGCCAAAGCCTGCTTTATCACCACACACTCTGAACCAGCATCCTCGGGGCAAATGCTTCGGTCCTGGCGAAATGATTTTGCTTCAGGACAAGTGCCCCGGCTCACATTTCACCTTGAGAAGAGCTGGACAGAGGCAATGACTTGTCTACAGGAAAACAAATGACACCTTTGCAAGAAGCGTTTTGTGGATTTCCGGCACAGTCATCCCATCATCCCACGCTGCTGCATTCTGGGGATAATGCCGCTGGGGCTAACGTTATAGTAGCTGTGGTTCTCTGGGTCTAGACTTTTCTCACGGAGCCACAGACTGCCAGAGGCAGCTGGTAGACGATCAAAGGCTCAAAAGGCTGCTAAAAAAGGGGGTTGTAAACGTCAATTTTTTTTTTTTCAAGTAACTGTTTTTTCCCCGTCCCTTAGTTACCCATTTCATGCTGCACAGTAACGTTACTTGGGAGCTGGCACAGTGGGGTAGGGTGAGAACACTCTTGAAGTTATGGTGTCTGTATCCCAGGGGGCTTCTTCTCAAAGCAGTGGCAAAAGTGTCTGCATCGTGCAATTTCAACCCACAATTGGCTCTTTATTGTTACTGGCTGTAATATTTCTTCCTCTCCCGTCATCTCATGAGGAGTGACGGTTAACTGCTCTCTCGTCTAGGTGTCTTAGAAGTTCCTACAGAGTCATCAGGATTGTGAAGCAAACTTT
>JADRCD010183399.1:16018-28432 GCA_019843815.1 Montemys delectorum
TTCTTCTTCTTCTTCTTCTTCTTCTTCTTCTTCTTCTTCTTCTTCTTTTTTTTTTCCGACAGCACAAGCTGTTATATTCAGCATATAAATATTGGTAGTCACTTTCTGCTGCTATTGACAACATCTGAACATTTACCCAGCAGCAGCCAAAAGTCAATGTTTTTTCAAAGGGATTTGCAAAATACATGATTCCTTTGTTTATTTATATTTCTGGTGGAGAGTGCAGATGGGAAACTCTGGAGCCAGCTCCATTTGCTAATGAAATGAGCTGGTCCAACTGCCAGGAATAGAAGAGCCAGCCATCCAGTTTGGAGTGTTGCAGCTGGCCCTTGATAGCTTTGAGTCAGTGAAAGGGAAGTTAGAGGTGTTTGGTTAGACTGGAAGGGGCTGAGGCAACTCCCCACCTCCCCCCCAGGGAGGATCCTGGCACGCTTGGCCTTGTGGTTCTCCTTTCCAGGGCAGGCTGAATGCTGAGCATGGAAGCTGTTGTATTCACACGGTGGTCCTGGTAGCAAAGCTGCTTTCTGGCTGGCTCAGCTGCCCAAGGAGCCACTCGTGCCATCTGGCTCCAGTGAAGGCTGAAGAGAGAGAGTCCTGGTAAACCCCATCCCAATCCTTGGGTAAGATACCCGAGGGCCACTGACCATTTGTGACACTTGAGTGGAAGCAAAGGCAGAAACCACAAACCTACTCCCTCACTGATGATTTGAATACTCATTAGGAAATGAACAAAAATGGTAATATTAAATTTAGAAAACGAGACATTTAAGAAGCTAACCAGGACATAGTTATTTGAGATTTAAAAAATGTGTATTTTTTTGTGGATATATTATATATAAGTACATATACACATGTATTATTTGAACTTAAGCATACACACATGTTTTCCTTTGATATTAATTGTTTTATATCAATCTAAAGTCATTTTTGTTTTTGTGTTGATGCTATCAAATCCAGGACCCTGCACACACTAATGACCTGTCACATGACTGAATTGTATCCTAATCATTAAGGCCTTTTAAAAAAATAGTTGACTTGTAATCTTAATTATCTTTCTTAGAGGAAGAACCACTCTAATGAACTATTTCTTACTTTCAAATGGAGGGAGAACTCAAAAATACTTGCAGAGCCTTTTGAAGGCAGAATCCCTTATGGAGCTTCACATAATTTGATGACTATTTTAAAAATGTGTCTCAACCTTATTGAGTTGTTTTAAAACAACCTTTTGGATTTTTTAAAAATAGGAACAATAATTCTCTTTTTGCACCCCTCACTGATTTCAATGATAGTTCCTTAATTTAGGCAATTACAATCTGAGCTAGCATAAATAGGCTTGAGTACAAATCCGATGAATTTTTGGTCTCGTAACAGCACCTGGGATGGGAGGAGAAGGGGGAAGGCATACTAGCGTGTTCCACACCCAGAAGTGGATTTTTTTTTAGCGTGCCTGATGGGAGAAATGGAGAGCAGCGGTAAGTTCTGGGGACCGGACCAAACAAAAGTCAGGTCAGAGAGCTTGTGTTGTATTTAAATGGAGGAGACTGGTTTCTATTGTGTGTGCCCTTGCTATGGACCCACACCTTCGAAAGAGTAGAGCCAAAGAGGGGTTGTACGGATCTGTATGCTGTGATGTCTGATTCTGTGATTCTGTGACTCCTGTACCAACCAGAGCCTGTCCTAGGCCGCACTGGAGGGGATTCTAATTATATTTACTCTGAGCAGTAGGCCTTGGTACAGAAGCTAGTTTTTTGTTTGTTTGCTTGTCTGTTTTTCTCTGACGAGCATAGTGTGGCCCGTTAGAAGAACACTAGGGTGTGGTGGAACCAGGGCTAGTATTTATTTATCCTCCTCTATCTTATTGAGAGGGTAGAGCATACTATGCCTTTTTGCCTTTCTTAAAGGGAACAGAAAAGGAGACATGACAGCCATATTAAAAAAGAGATTGCGGTTTCAGGACAGAGCTGGCCTACATCTGGATTTGGTAAAACCTGGCCTTTGTGTCCAACTTTACAACTGAGCTAGCTGAAGTGCTACAGGGTCATGACTTGCCTAGGGTCAGTTTGTCAGTCAATAGCTAGTTGCTACATGATCCCCCAACCCTTGTAACTTTTAGCCCTGTCTTTTAACTATTCAGCCACGTGGCTGGCTATAGACTATGCCACAAAGCATCCCAGATGTACACCGGGAAAAGTCCTTCTGTGACCCAGCTAACATCAAGCCCCCTTAGGACTCGGCTTTTATTAAATGTTCTCTTACAGTGTAAGCGCATTAACCTGGGTGTTATGAGGATTTCCCCGCATGACAATGTTATAAGATTTTCTTACGAGGTCACGTCCTCGGAAGGCAGGGATTTAAAAGCTGCCACAACAGGCAGCGAAGCAAGCAACATGTGGCTTTGCTTCCAGTCTGTCATTTTAAGTACTGGAGAATTTATATGAATACAATTTCAGACCCAGCTTATGTAGCTCTTTTGTTTGTTCATATGGGTTGGTTTCACCTTGAAAACATCTCTGGATACTCAGCATGCACTTTATCCCTGAATGGTGTATTAACTCCCACTCTCTCTGACTTCTAGTCATGAGGATTTCAAAACCAATTGCATATATATAGCAGTCAGGCTTAGCAGTCAGGCTTAGCAGCCAGGCTTTTCGCTTTTAATGGTGTATCCCAGAGAAGGCCGACATTTTCTATTTGTGTGTGTGTGATCTTTATCCTATCAACTATTACCAACCCTGATAGAAACCATTCCTACTTTAAGAATAAACAACATCCTAAGCCACTTCTTCCGTCTTAAAGAAAGTGCTCAGATCACTAAGGTAAATCATATCAAAGCAAAATATGTTGATTCAGGGCACATATTTTTCCTCAAACTATGACTCAAGCCAGTATTTTACTCCTGTTGAGGTTAGTTTATGACAATGACTTTGCATCCCAATGATGTGACTCAATCCAAGGCATTTCTTTAGACATATCATGGAACTTTGTGGATGTTGTTCTATTGTCAAAACAAATGAACCCGACACCTAATTTGTTAATTTTTTCAATGAAGTTTATGAGCTTATGAATCCTTTTTTCCCCTCAAATAATAAAGTTTATAAACGTTCTGGGTCTTATTTTTTTTTTTTTAAATTTGGAAGCAGCTTTACTCCCCGGACCCTCCAACTCCATAAATGGTCCTGTGAAACATATTTGACTGCATTTGTTTAACAAAGGGCTGCAGTCTAAATCAAACCGCCCTCCGTGCTTTGTTTCCATGAGTGTTTGCTAAGTCTGTGTAATTTGGTACTTTGCCCCTCTGAGCCAGCTGTTAGGATTGTGCAATTGGCAAGCAGCTGCTGAGGTCCTAGCTGGTATGCAGAGCTAAGCAAGACCACGAGGAATGCAGGAAGCCAGGCAGCAGGCTAGCATGGACCACGTGGACCAGAGACCTCAGAAATGGGCACCTCCAACGTGGGCAAGTAGTTCTGTGCAAACCAGGATGCCAATGACAATTTGTCCTTCCTAAATAGGATTTCTTAAGGTGGTATTTGTGAAAAACACCACTGATTCCTGCTGCTACTTCAGTCTGGGATTTGAGAGAGACCCATCTCAGCTTCTGCATCTGTCTTGCTCTGGAAAGTTATAGCACGTACTGGCATGATAGGGGTCAAGTAAGTTGTATAGAAGTAGTTTGAGCTAGACCAACTTTATGACCTTACAATCAATTGCCCTTCATCCTTTAGAAAAAAACCATTATCTGATTGTATGTGAAGCACAGGGTTTAGAGGAAACAAGACATCAACTATCTTTAGAAAAATATTTTTAAGTGTGTGTATGTGTGTGTGTGTGTGTGTGTGTGTGTGTGTGTGTGTGTGTATGTTAGATGAATGTGGGCATCCATGGAGGCTAGAAGGAGGCATTGGATTCTCTGGAAGTGGAATTATATACGCAGTTGAGAGCTACCAGATATGGGTGTTAGAACGTAAACCCCTGAAATAGCAGAAAGTATTTCTAAGCACTGACCATCTTTCAAGACCCACAAGTGTTACTTTATACATTGTATAATATAAGTCTCCAGATGGTGAGTACAAATTAGACGGAGCAATTCATCTGTTAGCAATATTTAATTAAACAATGCACAGGAGTGTACAACATAAGATTCCTACCTCAATCTACCTTACAATTCTAATATTAATAACTTATGTAATAAAAGAGCTAGATATGGAGTCATTCATCTGTAATCTTGAGTTTGGTAGACTGAACCAGGACAATTGTGAGGCCGAGGCTTAGATTATGTAGCAATATATTAAGATACAGCCTTGAAAAAAGGACTAGTAAGAAATAGTGAAGAACTCTTTGAAGTCGTGGTCCAAGTTAGTCCTCAAACTATGTTTACTGAATTAAAGGATGGCGATGAAACTGGGAAGGACTTATCTGGGGAGCCTTGAAAAGGGAGTGTCACGCGGGACTTTCCTTACTGTGGAGATATTTATTTATTGTGGAAGAATGAGAGTATATTGGAAACCGTATAGTGAGTGATCACACTATCATTGTTACTGGTTTTTTTCAGGCACTATACAATTTGTAGTGATTCTACTTACAGTACTTTTGAGTACCTAATAGAGAGAAAGCAATATGCCTTCAATGGAACTGGGAGTTTGGATTTTAGTGACTTCCCAGGCTAGTGATATTTAGCACAATACTCTCTCACAGTGCGACAATGAAAAACTGCAGCTTCCGGTCAGCCTAAGATCATGAGGGTCAGCAAATCATATACAGCAGGGCGCTGTGATGCCAAAGTATGGGGTAGGTTAGGCTTATTAAATATATTTTGTTTTCATGATACTTTCAGCTCTCAGAGTGTTTGAGAAGTAATTTTATCATCGTAATTCAAGGAGCATTAATTTCCCTTGTGCATGTGGCATTAAAATGAAAAGGTAGAAGAAATATCTATATTGACTTATCTATTACTATATATCTATATATTATAAAACGTAGTTGTGACTATCCAATGTAATGGATTTTAAACTTCTTTTAACAATTGAATGTATTCTGAGTATTTTCCTCTGTAAATGAAGTTTTGCAGACATAATTTTTAATGGGTTACAGAGTAATAGATTATATGAGTATGCATGATCTAATATTTTAATATTGAACCTTATGATTATTTTGAAATTCTAAAAAGTACAAATTGCTTTGAGTATCTGTATATGTACATTGCATATGCTTTTGCTTAGTACTAGGATAAGGTCAGGAAGAACAAACTCTGAAGTCACTGAGCCAAAAGAGATTATTTTTGAAGGGTCATAATTTCCCCCCACAATTTTTAAATTAGCAGTGGATGAGAATAATTGCATCCTACATCTTTTAAAATTGGTTACAGGAGTTTAAAATGACCGCTTTGGGGTTAAAAAAATCCTTTAGGGCAGAAACTGTATTCAGATCACAGAAATGTTAATATCTGTATTCTAAGACAGTTTATGTAGTCTAAGTTTTTTCATTTGGAATCTGGAAATATTCAGTTAGATTTACCAAGCGATATCTACTTTATCAGTTACTGTGGTGGTCACACAAACTTGTTGCTGGAGTGTCTTAGTTAGGGTTTCTATGGATGTGAAGGCACCATCACCATGGCAACTCTTATAAGAGGAAACATTTCATTGGGACTGGCTTACAAGTTCAGAGGTTTAGTCCACTACCATCATATCCAGAAGCATGGTGGTATGCAAGCAGACGCGGTGTTGGAGAAGGAGCTGAGAGCTCGATAGCTTAATCTGAAGGCAGCAGAAGGGCACTGTGCACCACACTGGGCATAGCTTGAACATAGGAATAGGAAATCTCACAGTCTACCCCTACAGAGACATAGTTCCTCCAACAAGGCCACACCTACTTCAACACAGCACCTACTAGTACCACTCCCTAAGAGCCAAATGTTCAAGCACAGGAGTCTATGGAGGCATTGCCTAGTCAAACCACCACACTGAGATATCAAGACTAGCTTTGAACGCCAAAGGTGATGTAAGAAAATGAAGACGCCCAGCTGCAATAATTCTTGGGTTGAGTTGTTTTAAGGTCTGGTTTGAAGCTTTCTAGGCAATAGGTACCACAGCCTTGCCAGGTGACATTAGCGCTCAAGTCTGTGGATCAGGTTTGGGCAGCTAACCGATGTTTCTGTCCTTGAGTGCCATCCAGACTTAGCAGCACATGTACCACATAGTTGACTCATATTTCCTGTAATTTATGTGTGGCATGTATTATCTTCATTCTATATTTTAAAATTTTCAGTGAAGTAGGCACACTCCCAAAAGAATTCAGCAAAATATTGGCTCTGGTCATAAGTTGGTATCAAACTACCTAATTATGGTTTCATACATGCTACACTAGACTAATTGTGTTGTGACTACTTAGAAAGAGAAACATGTCATTAATGGGGTGTCTTCCATTTCCATGCATTCCCTGCAATACAAACTTGCAACATAGACACTGGAGTTGCAAACACACTAGTTTCCTAGTATGTTTAAACCTCGTGGCCTTCCCCAGAACACACTTCCATCGTCATATTTTGCTTCCTAAAGTTTCTACAACCTCTCAAAACAACGTCACCAGCCGGGGAGTAGGGGCAACAGTTCAAACCTATAGGGGGTTGGGTTTCATCTTCAAATACGTCAGTCAGATTTTAGTTGAGTTCTCTAGAGGAAAAGTATCAAATGGGTAAATGAATGAATAACTGTATGGAGAGAGAGAGAGAGAGAGAGAGAGAGAGCCAGAGAGCAAGAGAGGGGGTTTAGAGTGAGAGCAGGAGAGAGCAAGAACGAGGGTGAGAGAGTGAGAGGAAAGTGCTGGTTGCCAAATCCAGACTGGAGACATTGAGAACCTGGAGCTCTGCTTTTGAGGCTGGTGTCTCAACAGTTAAGAGTAGTCCCAGAATAGCTGTCTCTCAGTGCGGGTGGGGGGAGTGGGGGGGTGGGGGAGAACGCATAGTTACTCATTCCACAAGCTGGGGTACCTCAGTTGTCTCAGTTTGGCAGGAAGCCTGCAAAGTTCCTTGAGAGCAGCTGCTCCGTATTTCAGGACAAAAGCTTGGGAATGTTGGTTCTGATGGTTGTGAAGGAGCTAGCTGCCTTCGCAACAGGATAAATCAGCTAGAGCAGCAAGGGGATGGCCAACTGAGCAAAAGTGGAGACAGTAAAATTCTTTTTGAAATACTCTCTTTTGGAGGGGCTGGGTTGCTACCTGAAGGTGCTGCCCACACTTGGGGTGGGCCTTGCCATGTCAAATGAGGGCAGTAGGGAGATTTCTTCAGGTTAGGCTCCTACTCATGTGATTCTAATTTGTGACAAGCTGACATTAAATGAACAATAATCATACCGTAGTTGTCATAAATCGTGTTTATAAACTTTGTGTTTATTGAGTAAAAGATATCTTTTAAAATTCTCAAATACGCCTGTGGGTGGATCTAGAACTACCTTATTCTCTCATTCTTTCCTCTTCTCTCCACTTATTCCTTCTCTTCTCCTCCCCTGCCCCCTTTTCTTTTTCCTATTTCTGAGTCAAGGCCTTATTACACATCTTAGCCTGGGTTTTCGTTCTTGATCCTCCTGCTTCAGTCTCCCCAGGGCTGGCACAACAGCATACATCACCATGCTTGGCTTTTTGTTTTTTTTTGGCACAGAGTCTGTCTGTCTGTCTGTCTGTCTGTCTGTCTGTCTGTCTGTCTGTCTATTTATTGTACTTGAACTGAGGTCTTGCCTAAACTAGGCAAGTGCTCCACCATTGACATGCACTTCAGTTTTGTATTTCCTCAACTCAAAGGATAAAGAGATTAAATGTCTTGGCAACAGATACTCAGTTCATCATCTGCAACTGATGTCTGTACCCCTGATTACAAGTTTTATGCTCTTTGACCTCATAATTATATACAGTCTATTACAGGGTCCATTGTTTCTGAATGTGTGCTTATTGGTTTTATATGGCGCTATCAGGTAAGTGTTTGAGTGTTTTAAAAAATTGTGTGTGTGTATGTGTGTGTGTGATGTAGTATGTATGTGATGTGATTGTGTGTGTTGTATGATGTGTATATGATGGGAGTGTGTGTGATGTGTGTGATGGGAATGTGTGTGTGTGTGATGTGTGTGTGTATATAAGGTGAATGTGTGTGTGATGCCAGTGTGTGTGATGTGTGGTGTGTGTGTATGTGTGTGTGTGTTGAGTGTATGACTGTACATGTGGAGGTCAGAGAACAGATCTGTGGAGTCCTTTCTTTGTCTAGCTTTCTGTGGGTCTGGGGATTGAACTCAGTGTAGCAGGCTTGTGTAGCAGGTCCTCATAGAACCACCTCAGGACCCTCCAAGAGTCTCAAGAATCTCTTCTAGTCCAAGGGCTGAGTTAAAATAGCCTGTAGCCTTGACTCAGCACTTTTTCAAAAGGAAGGAGGCTGCACTGTGCACATGTCCTCACTGTCCAAATGTCTTCTCATGTTTGGAAAACAATTTTGTCAGCAAGAGAGTATAAATGTCTAAATCTTTCTTAGTGAATATGATTAGCTTACCACACTTACCAGAGCAGTGACCCCAGACTCCAGTAACTAATGACTGGCAAATGGTGAGTGTTTGGTGATCCTGGGCTCCTCCTCTGTGGATAAGGTAGGAGTAGATCCAGTTGGAATGATCAAAGATGACTCCATTTGTATCTGGTTTGTATTTATAACTGCCTACTGTGTGACTATAAATGCTGATATCTCCAGGGTGAAAAAAATGATCTGAGATGCTGAGGCGTCTGTCCCTGTGGATGAGAGCTCCAGAGTGAAGATAAAGGTCACAATGGAAGTGAAGTGCCACGACTTCCATTAGTCCACAAATCAGAATTTATTTGACCCTAAGTCCTCCTGCTGGCACCCAAGGGTGCTGTAAAACTGAGTTCTAATCAAAACAGAATAATGAGGTATAATCTAAAAAGGGATAGGCGTGTAGGTTAGCTTTCAAAACACAGAGGTATTTTGTTATTTTAAGAACAGAATTCTCTACTCGACAAATTTCTTTTGTAGTTGAATACAATCTGTAAGATATATTTTTTTCATAAGTACTAGAGTGAGACACTTAACAGTTGCATAAATAGAATGGGGATGAGTCTCAGACAATTTTCCAGGGTGGAAGTGGACAGGATGGAACTAGTATAAGCTTTCTCAAATACCAACATACATTCGTTCCTATGGAGATGAACTAGTTAAACTCAACTTATTGATTCATATAATGAGCAGATACTGAGTGCCAACCATGTTTCAACAACATTATGTCTTACGCCTTCTATAGTTGGGAAGTAAAAGTAATTGTAAACTGAAAAATAAACACCTCTTACAATTGCATTTTAGTATTTGAACAACACCGTGTTCTCAGGCTCATTGCCTGCACCCAAATTTGCATTTAAGCCTCAATTTTGGAGATTTCTTTTTCTTTTTTTTTAAAATTTTTGAGATCTTTTTCATTTCAAACTTAATGCTATTAAATTAAATTCACAAATATGCTATTTTTATTACCCAATTCTAATTATCTAAAACACACATTGCAAACATACAAATATCTATTCTCTCCACATGTCGGCACCCATTCATCATTGTTTTGGAAGTGGGGAGAATAGATTCCCCTTAAATTGCAAGTTAGTAGGTATATCTTTACAGTTAACTTTAGCAAAAATTTTTTCTTTACAGTTAACTTTAGCAAAATTCATACAAAATAGTAATTAACAATGATCTTGTTAGCTCACAAGGAAGCACCTTCAAAACTGTATTTTGTTAAAGTTTCTGTACTAAAATATAGAAAAACTGAACTACACAAATATTGAAAAGTTAAAAATTTCTTAATTTTTTATTCCTGATATCACTACTACAATTTACAGGGCAATAAACCTGATGTAATGAAAAGAAAAAGACACCGGGTGGTGGTGGTGCCTTTAATCCCAGCACTTGGGAGGCAGAGGCAGGTGGATTTCTGAGTTTGAGGCCAGCCTAGTCTACGGAGTGAGTTCCAGGACAGCCAGGGCTACACACAGAAAAACCCTGTTTGTTTTTGTTTTTGTTTTTGTTTTTGTTTTTAAATAAAAGGAAAGCTACAATAGATAAAAAGACCTTAGGAATGTACATCTAATTGACACTACACTGCATTAATCAATAGTTGCACTCTTTGCAAACTGTGGCTATGACAGTCCTGAACAAGAAGGGTTTCCTGTTTAAGCTGCAGTGACTTTTCTGACTATGGATCATCATTCCTTCCGTGGCAGATTTTTCCAGTTTCTCTAATGCATTTGGGACGACTGACTCAAAGTAACCTGCAGCTTTCCTGACAACTCCTCGCTCTCTCTCCTGCTAAGAACTGTAGCCGTTTCTGTTTTATTTTAAAACCTTCTGTTACCGTATCCACCACTTCCACCTCCAGATCCATAGCCACCACCACAAGGACTGCCTGAGCTTCTTCCACCAAAACGACTCCCCTTCCATAGGTCCATAATTTGATTATTGTTGTCCACTATAATTTCCAAAGTCATTATAGTTCCCACCACCACCATAGTTACCTCCACCAAAATTCCCTCCTTCATTGTAACCATCATATCCTCCTCCTCCACCACCATGTCCACCACCTTCCATAACCTCCTCTATTACTGTAGCCAGGACCACCACCATAGTTGCCACCATCACCTCCAAATCCATTATATCCACAATCACCACCTCCATAGCTACCTCTGCTGCCACCACCTCCACCACCACAATCTCCTCTTCCACCAAAGTTTCCCCCACCACCTCCAAAGTTTCCTCCACGACCCACAAAGTTGCCAGATCCACCTTCATGACCTCTCTGTGGTCCAGCAGATTGCATCTCTTGTTTAGAAAGGGCCTTTTTCACTTCACAATTATGCCCATTAATAGTGTGGCATTTCTGAACAACAATTTTATCAACTGTGTCGTGATCATCAAAAGTTACAAAAGCAAATCCTCTCTTTTTCCCATTCTGCCTGTCTTCCATAACTTCTATGGTTTCAATCTTGCCATACTTTTCAAAGTAGTCTCTCAGATTATATTCTTCCATATCCTCTTTAATGCCACCAACAAAAATTTTCTTCACTTTTAAATGAGCACCAGGCTTTACAGAATCCTCTGTAGAAACAGTTCTCTTTAGTTCCATCACATGTCCATCAACCTTGTGTGGCCGAGCACACATTGCAACATCCACCTCTTCAACACAAGAGTAGGTCACAAAACCAAAGCCTCTGGAATGTTTTGTTTGGGGATCTCTCATTACCACACGGTCTGTTAGTGTGCCCCATTTCTCAAAATGGTCTCTTAAGCTATCATCTGTGGTTTCAATGCTCAGGCCACCAATAAACAGCTTCCTCAGCTGCTCGGCTTCCTTTAGATCATGGCCCTTGATGGGAAAGCCAAGTAGTAGTACAGAGCAGGGTGGTACATAGCAGGCCCAGATCATGTTCAACTTGAACAGCAAGCCTAGGCTGTGTAGGGATGACTCAAGAGAGCCAGAGAGTTCTTTTTACATTTATTTTATTTAGCACGTATGTGCTCAAGGTTCTTGTGTGGAGGTCAGAGGACAACTTTTGGGTCAGTTCTCTCTTTTTACCATTAGGTTCTACCTGGTTGTCCATGGTAAGTTCTCTTACTCTCTGGGCCACCTTGCTGGCCCCAACTTGGAAATTTAATTAAAGTTAATAATTGCAAAGAACTTAGAGATGCGGACCTATGTTCCTCAGTTGTTGCCCTTGTCATTATCTTATGCAACTGAGGAGCCTTTGTGCATCCTAGTGACTATAAAGTGCCTTGTAGATGCCGAGTTTGTTGGTTTCCATTTATGCGGTGCTGAGGATCGCTTTGTGAATGCCAGGCAAGGGCTCTACCACTGAACTACACCCTCAGCCACACTTTCTTCTGCTATATTGAAAAATTCATCTCATTTCAGAAGCTTGGCTGGGCAATGGTGATTCACCCCTTTAATCCCAGCCCTCAGAAAGCAGGCAGATCTCTGAGGCCAGCCTGGTCTATAGAGTGAGTACCAGGACAAGAGAACCCCTAGACAACCAACCAACCAACCAACCAACAACCAACCAACCAACCAACCAACCAACAACCAACCAACCAACCAACCAACCAACCAACCACAACCACAAAAAACCTCACAACCACAAAAAATGCTAGAATCAAAGACTGGGTGATTAAAACAGAGAACAGAGATAGCTAACCACCTTGCTCCTAGTGCAATGACCAAGGCACAGGAAAGGCTAGGTCAGGTTCATTTCTGCATGATGTCTGATAACCAGAGGGAATGACTGGCTCATTTGGTATATCCCATCTCAAGTACAAAGCACCACAAACTAAGAATGGCTAAGCTAACTTTCTTTCTTTCTTTCTTTCTTTCTTTCTTTCTTTCTTTCTTTCTT
>JADRCD010183399.1:28532-38772 GCA_019843815.1 Montemys delectorum
CTTTCTTTCTTTCTTTCTAAAAACCAGTTTACCAAAGTAGAGAAGCAAATGCAGTTTATCTTTTCTCACTAAGAAGCATTCTTAAGTTAAAAAGATGAGTTCCCAATGCTAAAAAAAAACAACAACAAAAAAAAAAACCGCAATATATACTAAGCAAAAAATGCACTTAGCATTCTTATAGCGAGTGAAATAGTTAAAATATTCCATAGAGAAGGGAGTGTAACGGTTCTTATTTATGAGAGTAAAAGTAGCAGGTGTATGACCAACATAGCTGATCCTCTAGCTGTGACTGAAGTCAATGACCTTAACGGGTTTATATAGTTCTTAGCACTTCTGTTCTAAGTGCTGGGGGCTGCACACAGCTAGACAACCCTCTCCAAAAGTCTACTCTGTAGTGTGGATAGCATCCATAAATCTTATCTTAAACAAGCTTTCTGGGATGTCTTTACTCTCCCGGAATTTATGTATCAGAAAGTCTGCTTTCTGAGAGAAGTCAGAGACCCAGATAACCTACAGGTCAGGACGGTGCTCCACCACCGTCTTAACAGCGCCAGCTCTGTTATTGTTTGAACCTAATGTTTTTCTTTTGTGGGTTTTGTCATGGAGCACCCTTCCCTCAACACACACCAACTCAGTTGGCTTTGGGCCTCTCCTCTGAGCTGAACTTTTCGTGTTTTAACTTTTTAAATCATCAATGCTGTTATCGCTATCTTGTAGGCAAGGAAACTGAAGCACAGAGATTACCTAAATTGTTGGGGTCGGGGCTGCACAGTTTTTGCACGTACTGGAGAGGAATGAGTGGTCTCAGTCTGTAGTCTGGAGTAGAGAGAGTCCTTGCTACACTGGGAAAGGGGAAAGGTGCAGGCAGGGCAGAAAATTGGTATCTCAAAGCATCACCCATTGCATGAGTTAGGTCTGTCTGTTCAGGACCGGACATATGATAGATGCATACTAAGTGTTTTTTTTAAAATAAATAAGTAAGTAAATAAATAAATAAATGAAAGCTTTCCTCATATCACTTAATCTCTCTCATATCTAAGCTTTATATTGTTATAACTAGATTCACTTTTTGACTATGTTTTTCAAAAATTAAGATCATCTTTTGGTGGTATAGAATAGTTCCCAGAACAGGAAATACCAGAAAACCCCTTGGCTTCACTTTTTAAAGCACCACGCCAGTCTGTCCAGTGTCACAGAGCTCTTTGTCATTGATAGAATTAATCAGCTTGAATGTTCATTTTTAATAGCTCGTTCTCCCTTGACTTATTGTGCACACGAGGCCCCTGGGTACTACTCTTGGGTTTTGCTCAGTGATGGCAGGCGTTCCGAAAGTCTACTTTGCCCTGTGTACAGCATCCATATATCCTGTCTGAAACAAGCTTTCTGGGATCTGTCTTTGCCCTCCTCAACCCCTCCTGGAGTTTATGTATCAGAAAGTCTGCTTTTTTAGAGAAGTCAGAAAAGGTACGGTTCCATCTCAGTGATGAGAGGCAGACCTCCCATTAAAAGAAAGGCTGAGGAGGTTGGCACATAAAAGGGAATTGCAGCTGCTTAGTGGAGGCCTCTGGAAAAAAAAAGATGCAGCCTGAGAATGCTTTCTGGCTGCAGGCCCACAGCATTTTCAACCGATTGTGAAATGGAGAGATTTTCATCACATCAGAGTCTTTGCTTTTTAGTATCGTGTTGTTCTGATAGAGCAAACCGAGTGAGATTACACAGGTTGGCCCTGCTATCACAGTTTACGCTCATGCACAGGATCAGAGCAAGACAGCCTTCTGCTTGATGATACAATGGAAGTAAAAACTGAGTGAGGGTTTAGAAATATTTCTCTTCTGAAGGTTTTTTTTTCCTCTCCCTACCACTTAATTTTCTTTCCTTTTGTGCTATTTTGGAGACACTGAAAGTGCTTTGGGTGGACGAAAATTGTAGAAAGTTGTTTATGTCTTGTCTTAATGGTTTACCCAATGGCTTAACACACTATATGTAAGATCTTCATGGGTGGGGACACCTGCTATTGCTGGTGTCCTCTATGGCATGAATCAGCAACTGAGAACACTCTAGTCTCGTCTGTCTACCAACTCCATATTTTTAGCATGACAAACTTTTCCTGGCTCCAAGCTGAGAGTGACATATGTCACAATTGCTCCCACTTAGTTGCTTTCCCCTCACCAATGGGGACCAGAAAATCATCTTCCCCTTTACTTGAAAAATGGTATTTGATAGGTACTAATGATAGCATAGTCAGTTTTACCACACATGAGCATAAATCCAAAAGGAACAGAACTCAGATGAACATGGAAAGCCCTCAGGTTTGCAGTCACCCACATACACTCCCCAAATGAAACCCTTCCCCTTGTGAAGTCCACTTCTCGTTTCTATGAAGCACTATGAGTCTCTCTAAGAGCTGCTCCACCTATAGAATTTCTTATTTCCCTCCTATTCTATTTGTTGCAATGTAAGCTTGAGTCTGTAGGCAGAGTCTGGATTCCCAGCCCTTAGAACCTTCTTCAGTACGCCAGACTTAATTTGCTTCAGCTCTAAAATAACAGTGGAAGACATTTGGAGCTGTAGTGTGCAGCTGGCTACCCTTCATTAGTTCATAGTCTCTTGGTTCTCTGGACTTGTCACGTTCCTTCTCCTTTTCCCTCAGGGACCTGGCTATCTAGAGTCCAAAAGGAAATGCTGGCATGAGGGATAACTGGGCAGGTATTGGGCTCTCATGAGTCCAGTACTCATTAATTCTATTCTAACAGTCTTCTAGGTTTTATGTAATTCCATTTCTGTCTGGTATCATATTCTTTCTCCCTGGATACCTTTCTTGAATGTTTCTTGAAGATGGTAATGAATTCTTTCAGTTGTTATTTGTCTGATAGAGTCTTTATTTCTACTTTATTGTTTTGAATTATAAATCTCGAATATATATAACTTTGCAGGAAGCAGAACACTGAGTTGACGTTTTATTTCCCTCAGCAATTTTAAGATATTAGCCCTTGTTTCCAGTATTGTGTAATTCCTAATGAGAAATCTACTGTAAACTTTCTCTGGCCCCTTTTATAATTAATGAAGGATATAAAGAGTCTGTAATTTTATCATGTTGACAAGCCAAAAATTTAGTCTGTCACAGTTTCCCAAAAACTGGCAGCAGACAAAAGACTCCAGAGTCAGAAAAATAACTACTTCTCATGGCCTGGGAAGTGAGAAAGCCTGACACATTTACTTCTTTCTCTCTCTCTTCCTTCTAGCTCTTAGAAGGCTGATGTTGATGCATCTACATGGATCATGGTATAGGATGCTGGCCTTAAAGAATTTAGATTTTTATAACGAACAACATGTGTCAGCCCTTGCTGTCAAGATACTGTATCTTACAAGGCTATAAGCAAGCCCACTGTTTGCTCTGAAGAGAATTACTGTTTTTACCACTTGTTGTCATCTCTTGGCAAACATTTTTGAAAAGATATTGTAAAATGAGGTTAACCAGTGCTTGACTTTGTAGACAGTTCTCTTGACAGGAACATTTTTTTTCCCCCTCTTTCTTTTGTTTGTATATATTTTCTCTTTTTTGACTTGGCTACCTTCAGGACTTCCCAATTGAAAAGAAAAACATTATCCTTTAGGTTGGCATACAAAGTTTTGCACTCCATTATGGTTTCGTCATATATTTAGGTCATTGGACTCTGTCCCCATCCACAACTACCCACTCTCTTTCCCTTCTGCCTCCAGCTGGTTCTCTCCTGCTTAGGCCCCTTTGTCCTGCTTTCCTATCACGCAGCTTTTGTTTTGATAGTTCAAATGTGCAACGCATAGGTGTGTATGCCTGTTGGAGTGTTTTCTGTTCCACTTGGATTGGAGTTTAGGTGTTTATCATTGGTTTTGTGACACTCTTGGCTATTATTTCCTCAGCCATTTCTTTCTCCTGTTCTTACATGTGTAGTTTTCTGACATATGCTAGACCATATTGTCTTACCTTAAAGTTACCGGATGTAATCTTTCCCTTTGTGTTTTACCCTGTGGAATTTCTGGTGATTGCATTAAGATCACTGATTCCTTCTTGGAGTGTATTGAGGGTGATGAAGCACCTGCTAATGGTTTGGGTCTCACGTGTTGATTGCTTGGTCCCTTTGACAGCAATGTTTAGAGATGGGAGCCAATAAAAGGTCATTGGATTATGAGGACTAAGATCTTACTAATGAGTTAATCTACTGGGGTTGACATCATCAGCCACCCAGAGGTGAGGCCTAGCTTCGGAAATAGGTCCTGAGGCTTATGCCTTTGAAGGGGTGTCATTTCCTGGGATCCTTCTTCCTGGGTTTCTGCTTCCCAGCAGCCATGAGTGGGTGATGTTAGACTGAGTCTGATGTTTGTCTCATTAAGGCCAAAACACCAGGAATCCAAGTGACCATGGACTCACATCTCTGAACTTAAGGTCTGAACACCCCTCCTTTCATTTGTTTACTCCAGGTATTCATCTCACAGTGATAAGAAGCTGACTCGTAATTCAGAATGCCTTCTTGACCTAGATTGTATTTTCCACCTTTGGGATTTGAACTTGGTTCTTTCTTACAGCTTCTATCTCATGCTGAAATCACCCATCTGATGTAGCACGTGGTCTTTCTCTTCTGTTAAGGACTTTAACATTTGATTCATAGCAGTCTTAAATTCTCCATTAGACACTTCTGCATCATAGCTGAATCTTGTCAGATAGCTCGTCTCATTCTTGGGAGAGCATTTTTTCCCCCTCAGCTTTTTACATGCCCTGTAATTTTTTTTGCTTGAGAATCAGGCACTTTGTAGAAGGCAGGAAAGACTGAGCTGGGCAGTTTTTATGCTTGGGAGTGAGTATCCTTCTCTTTTAGGTCTTTAGTGTGGGTGTTTCTGTTCACCCAGTGAAGAGTTGAATGGTTTTTCAAATTGGTAGTTGCTATGGTTACCCTCATTGCTGACATACCTTAAACTCCTCTAGCAATACCTGTGTGTAAGTGTGAGGTTTCCCAGGATTTTCCCTTAAAGTCTGATCTCCCCTCAGCCCTAGGTCTTCCTTTCATGGCCTTTCTCAGTGTCCCTTGTAACAACTCTAGCAGTCTTCCCTTGTGACTTGTTAATTACATCAGAGCTTGTTGATTTGTCGGTGGTTGATTTGAGGGAGGCTTGCCTCCTGGTGTTCTGATTAAATCCACGGTAGTACAATACACAAGGATGTTCTCATTCAAGTCTGTGTTGTACTCTGATGTAGGAAGCCGCAGTGAGCAGTGATAGCCAGCAGATGGCGCTGACATCTGGTGCTCTCCCAAGTTTACAGATAAATTGCGCATGTGCCTAGGGCCAGAGAACGCCAAGTCACGAGCCATCCCGGGCATATTACGCTCCTGAGCAAACAGCCAATCAGAGATGAGCATGCCGCTCCAGGGTATATTTAAGCAACGCCTTTTCGGGGCTTGGGGGTCGCCCTCTTGAAGATGTAATAAACAACTGCTGCAGAAGGATCCTGTGTGTGTCTGTGTGTTCCTGCCGGCGGGAAACCTGCGCGGACAACACTCTGAGCATGTTATTCCCATCTCCTCCCACTTATCATCCTCCTCATTTCCTATTAGTGCCTTTCTGTCCCACTGGACAGGTTACTTCCACCATCATGCTATAGATACATACAGGATTTTATATACTTATATAAAATATGAAAGTCATTTGTCATGACTTTTTGAGACAAAGCCTCTATGTATCTTAGGTTGGCTTCAAACTCATGATTTTCCAACCTCTGTCATTCAAACTCTAGGTTTATTAGTGTGGGCCATAAACCCAGCTCAAACTTCACTCTTGATCTGTGTCCCAGGCTTTTAGAACTGTGACCTTGATCCAGAGACTGCCCAACCTGGGGATCCTTCCCACATACAATCACCAAACCCAGACATTATTGTGGATGCCAACAAGTGCTTGCTGATAGAAGCCTGTTATAGCTAACTCCTGAGAGGCTCTACCAATGCCTGACAAATACTGTGAGGTGGATGCTCACAGTCAACCATTGGACTGAGCACAGGGTCCCCAATGAAGGAGCTAGAGAAAAGACCCAAGGAGCTGAAGGGATTTGCAGCCCCTTAGGAGGGACAACAATATGAACTAACAGTGCCCTCAGAACTCCCAGGCACTAAACCACCAACCAAAGAGTACACATGGTGGGTCCCATGGCTCCAGATGTATATGTAGCAGAGGATGGCCCTTGGTCCTGTCAAGCCTCCATGCCCCAGTGTAGGGGAATGCCAGGACCAAGAAGTGGGAGAGGGTGGGTTGGTGAGCAGGGGGAGGGGGAGGGGGTTTTCAGAGAGCAAATAGGAAAGGAGATAACATTTGAAATGTAAATAAAATATTTAATTAAAAATGGAAAAACAATAGAAATGTGGTCTTCTTAAGTATTACTCCCACCTCGCTTTAGTTGATTCTGGCTTGTTTTTACTGGTTTTGGGTTTTTTTTTTTCCGATCTTTTCATGTTTGTTGTTGTTGTTGTTCTCTTCTTTTGGATGGAACTTCATCAGTACCCCAGTAGTGACATTTTGCTTTTTATTACCTTTCTGTACTGCTAGTTCCATAAGGAGATTTGGCAGAAGCACCTGGATGGACTTTTCATGTTCCTCCCACCTTAGCTGCTGCCGTCTTCTTTTAGACCTGAAATGTGGAAATCTCCTATGTCCACGCTGGCATTTTCCTAATGATCATATGGTGGGATGTGTGGAAATTGTACACTCCTCAACGCAGTACCACCACCCATTGCTTGGCTTTGATTAACTGCCAACTTTTTGCAGCTGCATTCTAATTGTTATCTGAATGTACTGGCCCCAGCCAAGCATGTGCCTTTGTCTCATCTCTCTCCATAGGCACGTACTCTCTTCATATATCAAATTATTTGATTGTTTTGTAACTTCAGCTCTTGAACATGCTTTCCTGAACCAACGCATATTCTTGCATGCAGTGATGTGCGGGTGGTATAATTTCTGGTAGATCAGAAAGAATAGTCTGTGGGGATGGGACAGAGAAAGATTGGTCAACTTCAGGGGGACAAGGCAGCCTGAAAGGGAGGAAGACTTTTGGAGGTTGTGCTTCAAATGTTTTTGACATCTTAGTGATTTGTTGGCCTTGAAATGACTGCCTCTCTCAGGGTTAGCCAGTTCCTAGAAATGATAAAGGAGAGTGCTTGCAAACAGCAAGCCCAACAGTCCAGGACTCTTGAGACCATACCATTGTTGGGAAAATTGGATCACCTTCTATAGTCTTAATCATAGCGAGGCCAGGAACTACAGAACTAGGAAGTTTACAGTAGTTCAATTTTCACTGAAATTACTCAAGGTAACTAATCCTACTTTGCCGTTTTTATATAGTAACCATAACAAGACCCTTGCCCATGTTCTCCTCTTGTTCTCTATATTGCTTGGAGTGATCCTAATATTTCTCATTGTGATTTGTTTTTCTTGTGAGGTTGAAGAATTTGAGTGCTTTTTTAATATGGTAGGTCAGAACTATGAGATTGCTTCATTTAGGAATTACGTAAAAGTAGAATTACATTTTATGAATCTTGAGACTCACTCAGATCCACTCTATCATGGTGCATTGATGTAAGCATTGATGTAAGTGGTCCAGATTTAAGAGTTGCAGGACAGTTAGTTGTCTTAGTGCAATAACTAGCATCAAACTTTAAGGCAATGTGGGCAATGTTTAAAACACTTCCCTAATTGCTCTACGTTATTTACTTGAGGGGATAGGCATACTTCGACTAAAAACATTATTGATCAGTTCCTAGTTTTTGCAAGCTTTAATATATGTGAGACAAATGAAAGTTAGGTCATGTTATGTGACAGCTAAAGGTAGATTTGATAAGCTTAGATAAGAAAAGGAAGATAGATTAGATAAAAGAAAGATTAGATTAGGTTCATGGAGGTGATGTTATAAAGTACAAATTTAATGGAAAATTTAAGTTTCCTCTTAAGAAGAAAATCAAATATGCCCATCCGGGCTTTCCTTTGAAAGTATTAATGTGGAAAGGTTAAAATGCATACAAGTCTCATAACAGGCTGACTCGATGTTTATTTATTCACTTTGTGCTTGACACATTATACAGCTTTTCATTATGTAGTGCCTTCTGACCTGGAATTCACTACATAGCTCTGTTGGATCATAAATTCGTGATTCTCCTGCCTCAGCCTTCAAGAGTTCAGAGATTAAAGGAATTGGCTACCAGGACTGGGGAGGGGGGAGGATGTTAATAGCTAAAAAGTAGTAACTAAAAGAAACAGGAAGGCTTACTGTGGTAATAAAGGTTTGAATTAGACTTAGATCATTGTTATTCAAAAGTGGGTGCTCCTCTCACCAGTACCTCATAGATGAGAAAAATGCTATTTTTCTTTAAAAGCATGACTCTAATTGATCAATAGCTTTCAATTTTATTCTTTAAAGTTTTGGTTGTATTATCATCACTGTGAGTATTTGATATGTGTGCATGTGATTGCATGTGCCATGACATACATGTGGACGTCAAAGGACAATTTTGTAGAGTTGCTTCTTGCCTTCCACTTTCTCATGGGTTCTGGGAATCGAATCCAGGTCATCAGGCTTTTGCAGTAATTACCTTTAAAATGGAGCCATCTCAACAGTAGGGCTTTTAATGCCAGTAGATGGGGGGGGGGGTGTGTAGTGGCTATTCCTGGTTGTCAACTTGACTACATCTGAAATGAATTACAATCCAGAATTAGAAGGCTCACCTGTGGCCCTAATCTGGAGGCTGAGAGATACAAGTTTCTGACCTGAATCTTGGCATGGAGACCTTGAGGAATAGTGGCTACGAATCCCATAGGATTAACATAGAAAGCTCTGGGTTCAAGGTCATCCGGGGTTAAAGGTGTGGTGGCACACACCTTTAACCTGGGCCACACTTTTTGCTGGAGATGTATATAAGGACATTGGAAGAAGGAAGGCTCTCTCTGCTTCGCCTGCTTGCCTTGTGGGACTGAGCAATTGCTGGATCCTTGGACTTCCATTCACAGCTGCTGCCGTGACTGTTGTTGGGAGTTGATTGTTGGGAGTTGGACTACAACTGTAAGTCATCAATAAATCCCTTTACTACATAGAGACTAAGTTCTGTGACTCTAGAAGAACCCTAACTAAGACAAATTGGTACCAGCATAGTGGGGTATTCCTGTGACAACCTGACCATGTTTTGGGGAGGACTGTGGAAGGACTTTGGAACTTTGAGCTAGAAGAGCCACTGTTAAGAACTCTGTGGAATGTCTGTGGGAGCTTGGAAGATCTTGTTGAGAACAGTACAGAGATGGAGGCCTGGCTTGTGAAATTTCAGAGGGAAGATTAAAGACTCTTATCAGGGCTATGTTGTTTTGATTGTGAAGATTCTGTGGTTCTGGTTAGCTGGGGCTGAATTATCAGCTGTGATTAACAAGATACCAGAACTACTAAAATGAAAACTTTACATTGCTGGGACTATTGATGCTGGTTAGCTGGAGCTAAGAAACTAGCGGTGATTAAGAAGAGACCAGCATCATTGAGGTGACATCTTCTGGGGAGTGTTTTCTGAGAGCACTAAGAGGCTGTGTTCCAGAGGTAGCCAAGGTTGTACCTTGTGCTGCAGCAGGACTTGGTAATGTGTAAGAGTCACCCAGGTGGTACTGGTTTTGACAGCATGAAGGGGTCATGGAGAGCAGCTGAGGCTCAGCACAGTGAGAGGCCATGGAAGGCCATTGGTGAAGGTGCAGCCTCAGTTTGCAATTCATGGCCCAGGACTGAAGGTGTCATGCAAAGGAGTTGAGGCTTGGCACCGTGAAGACAGTCTATGAGAGGCTACTGGTAAAGCCTAGTTACAGTAGTGTTTTGGGAATGCCAGTACCATGAATGACCACCAAGGACAGCAGCAGCAATGGAGTACAGGCATCTGGAGCCCAGAAGACAAGATGTGTGCTACAAAGGGCAGAGCTGGAGAAGTGACCAAAGCCCTTGGAGGAGCCCAGAAGATCGTGAGTTGGATCCCAGACATTGGTTTTGCTTTTGATTGTGACTGTGCCCTGATATTTTTCCCTCTTGAAGGAAGAATGTATTTTAGTGGAGCCCACAGTTAAGAGACTTTGAATTTTAAAAGATATTAGACATTTTAAATTGATTGAACTTTTAATATGTAAAGACTGTGGGACTTTAGATCTTGGGGATGAATAAGAACATAAGGGTTGAGGCTTAATAGTGATGTGTTTGTGTGTC
>JADRCD010183400.1:3711-14958 GCA_019843815.1 Montemys delectorum
AAGTCCTCTTTCTCAAAGGGGCTAAGCTTGTTCCCCTTTTCATCCAAACAGAACCCGTTCTGTTCGCATAGGGCGGAGGAACATGGGGGACTATGGCCGGAACTGCTACCTGTGAGGTCACCGCGGGTTGGGGAGCCATGCGGTTTCTGTCTTTTGCCTTTTTCTGCTTACGATTTTGCGGCGGCAGCTGCCCATCTGGATGGTATCTTTCCTCCTCATAGCGGGCTGCTTCTTTATCTAAGTTTTCTTCTTCAGAGGGACTTAGTTCCTCTGACTCAGAGCTATCAAGCCCCAAGGCCTCCAGTTCCTTTATCGGATAAAGAGATCTCTTTTCTGAGGCCTGTTCCTTCTTACACTTATCTCCCAGGGCGTCCTTTCCCTTGTCTCTCGCTTCCGCAGACTGAACGTCTTTGGAAGGGTCTTTTTCCTTAGGCATGCCTCCTCTTTTTTCTTTCTGAGCTCCTAAACCTCTTATCTCGCTCTGTTTCTGACATACTGTCTTGTAACTCCTCTAGCACTCCCTGACCTGCCACGATAGTTGAGCGGCATTTCTCATCTTGTAGGCACGATCTTACTAGTCTCCACAGCAGCCGAGTCCCAGGCTTCAGTTTCCCATTTTGCTGTTCCCTAATTAAATCGCCCTCCAATTTGTCCCAGGAGGCGAGCGTTAGCGACCCCTAGCATATATACCAAGGCGCCACGCGATCAACCTCCTTAACGAACCCCTCTAAAATTTTGTAGAGACTTTTAATTCATGCTGTCGCAAAAGCGACTGAAGCGCCGTGATCACCGAATGTGAATCTCCCATGCTGCTCTCTTATCTACGAGAGAACCTGACACTCGGAGGGGCATCACGGCCTATCTACATCCGACTAACCAGCATTGGCAGAATTTAACAAGAGAACCGGTGAAAACAAAACAAAACCAAAAGGAAGAGAATGAGCGCTGCCACAACGACAATGAGAGCCTCCACAGCACCAGCTAATTGTGGGGAGAGATGAGATAGATCACGACCAAACATGCCTCTCAGAGCTTACCTTTGTCCTGCAGTTCTGGACCCTCCCCGAAAACGGGGGTCTCCTCAGTGGTGCCAGTGATGGCGAAGTCCCGGGTTTTGGCACCAAATGTGGTCCTCGCTATTTTCCCGCCGGCAGGAACACACGGACACACACAGGATCCTTCTGCAGCAAATCTTTATTACCATGTGGCGAGGAGAGGGCGAGCCCTGGAAATGCACTGCTTATATACACCCTGGAGTGGCGTGTTCACCTCTGATTGGCTGTTTGCTCATTATCTCATGAGACGCCTCAGGATAGGCTGTGACTTGGCGCTCTCTGGCACTAGCACATGTGCAGATGGGCTGAGACTTGGTGCGCTGTGGCCCTAGGCACATGCGCAGACTACTTGTTACAGGGAGAAGACACCAGATGCCGGAGCCATCTTGTAATGGAGGCTGCCGGCTCGGGTGCGGCTCTCTACATCTTTCCCCTTGCTTAGCTGTGTGCACATGTCTATAGAATCACATACCTGTGCATGTATGTGAAAGCCAGAGGTGGATACTGGTGTCCTCCTCAATTGCTTTCCACCATATTATTCTGAAGCTGTGTCTCTCACTGTAACTGGACTAAGCTAGCTGGCTGGCAAACCCCAGAAGTGTCTCTAACTGTCCCCTGCTGCCCATGGATACCTTTCTGTGACAGAATTACAGGCTCACACTACCCCACTTGAATTTTTATGTGGATGCTGAGGTCCTCATACTTTCAGGGAAAGCCCTTTACCCAGCAAGTCACCTCCCCAGCCCTGTCCTTCCCTAACAGCAACAGAAATCACAGATAATTCTTTGGTTTTTTGGGGGGTTTTTTTTGGTGTTTTTCGAGACAAGATTTCTCTGTATAGCTTTGGCTGTCCTGGAACTCACTCTGTAGACCAGGCTGGCCTCAAACTCAGAAATCCGCCTGCCTCTGCCTCCCAAGTGCTGGGATTAAAGACATGTGCCACCATCGACCAGCAAATTTTTCAACTTGAATCTCCTTGGCTGGTTAGAAAAAGGATGCAGACAATTAAACCCATTTCTCCCAGCCCCGTGTGGCTGGCCTTCTTTCCTCAAAGGCTAGATCTCCCAAGTGGCCCTCTACTTCAACATCAACAATGAAGATGCTCCCTCAAACTTTGCTGTATACACCATTCTTTCTCCAAACTTGTTCGGTCTTTCAGGCTCCCTTGAGCCTCTGCATTTGTGGCCTATGTTACTTTATGACTTCCCCATGACTTTCTCTGGAAAGATCTAACTCTTTCAACTCTTTGGAACCCTTTGGAATCTTCTTCTGCAAGATTTCTGGGGTCTGTCCCCTCTTAGCACATCTGGTGTGTACATCCTCTGCTCTGTCCCACCCCAGGCTGCTCCGGGCGCTCACAGGTCTCATCCATCTGGGTCACACAGACCAAGGATTCTCACTCAGGTTCTTTGAATATAAGATCCACCAGATGCCATTCCTAACCCTTTGTGGCTGATCCCTGTGTCGAGGAACAGGCAAAACACTCTTGGCTCTGATGGCCGAACTTTCAGTCTCTCCTGTCGCTGAAGGTTTGACGAGCAAGGCCTTAGGAGTGGGCGCCTCTTAGGTGCTTCAGCTCTGTTTACCCTCCCTGTTTCTCCCTCTCAACCCAGGAAATACTGCTTTGGTTTTCCTGCCTGAGAGGGGGGCAGGGGAGCTGTCTGTGAGTGGCTTCATTGTCCTTCCTCTGTGGCAAAATTTCCTCTAGCCTAAAACTTCAATCCTCCAATATGATTTAAGCTTTGTAAGCCAGCCTTCTTTGAATTATAAACAAAACCATTTCTTCTTTCCGAGGTTTGGCTCAGACAGATCCAAAGTCCTGCGGTTTCAGAGTCTTTTGGCAGGTGTGAGTATAAAAATCTACTCAGACCTTCTTTGTAGAAGGTGTCCGCTCTCACCAAACAATGAATGTCGTTATTGGATGGAGGGGAAAGTGCACAATGACTTTAGGAGACAAAAAAAAACAAAAAAAACAAAAAAAAAAACCCTCTTTAAGGGGCCTTGAGGTGGCTTAGCTGATGGGGCACCTGCCAAGTAAGCCTGGCAGCTTGAACACAATACTAACAGTGGAAAGAGGGAACTTACCTGTAGGTGAGTCCCCTGGCCTTCACATGCATGCTTTGGTGCATACATGTGGACGTACACATACCTTACTAATACAAAAAAATTTAGGGGAGCTGGAGAGATGGCTCAGCGGTTAAGAGCACTGATTGTTCTTCCAGAGGTCCTGAGTTCAACTCCCAGCACCCACATGGTGGCTCACAGCCATCTGTAATGGGAACTGATGCCCTCTTCTGGTGTGTCCGAAGACAGCTACAGTGTACTTAGATATAGTAATAAGTAAATCTCTTTTTTTTTAATAAAAATTAAAAGTAAAGTGCTGACATCTCCGAACACTACCCCAGAATAACTTTGGAGATGGTGTGGGCTAGCTTTGAAATAATTGCTGACACTCTAATTTTGTTTTACTCTTTATTCATCAAGAGTGCAGACACCCTTTGGAGATGTTTGGTGAATCTGGTCCCAACTGCCTGAGTCTGGCCAAACCACATTCTCTGGGAAAGTAGTAGCCTTTTAAAGTCTGAAACAATTGTATATTTAACATTTTTCTATAAACAGGCATAGATGTTTCTGATAGAATGAAAAGACAATGCACACGCCTGTTCAGAGCGGGTGGCTGCTTTTCCTTCTCCCTTACTTCTTTTCTTCCCCAGCATAAGCAGTTTTTAGGGGGCAAGTGAATGAGGTTTCATTCAGAGGAATGCAGGCACCGTGGAGAACATCCATCTAAAAAGTCTGTTAGCTCATGGAACAGGCAGTGGTTTATAAATAATCTTCTCTGGAATACAGAATGAAACCAAAGTAGAAGACTGAAGAGCCTGTGCTGGGGAGTGACAAGCTTGTCTCTCTTTCTCTACCCTACTTCTCTCCCTCCTTTATTTAAAATATATGTGTGTTTGGTGTCACTGGAAGCCAGAAGAGAACACTTGGAGCTTGAGTTACAAGCACTTATGAACCTTGTGGGTGTTGGGAACTGAACCAGGTCCTTTGAAAGAACAGGAAGTGAGCCATCTCTCCAGCCCAGATTTGTCCCTCCATGTCTCCCTCCCCACCTCTCTTCTTATCCATCCATTCGTTCATTATTTTATATTTTATTTTATTTTATTTTATTTTATTTTAAGGGAGGGTCTTATTGTGTAGCCCTGCTGGCATGGAGCTTACTATGGAGATCTGTCTGCCTCTGCTTCCTGAGTGCTGGGATTAATGGCACGTGCCTGGACTGACTTATTCTTATTTTTTTTTAAAGATTTATTTATTATATGTAAGTACACTGTAGCTGTCCTCAGACACACCAGAAGAGGGCATCAGATCTCATTACAGATGGCTGTGAGCTACCATGTGGTTGCTGGGAATTGAACTCAGGACCTCTGGAAGAGCAGTCAGGGCTCTCAACCGCTGAGCCATCTCTCCAGCCCCCTGACTTGTCCTCCTTTTCCTTTTTTTTTTTTTTATTTCAGTTTTTGTTTTTGTTTTTGTTTTTTGTTTTGTTTTGGTTTTTTTTTTTTGTGACCAGTGTCCAGTTTTCTCTCTATAGTCCTGGCTGTCCTGGAACTCACTCTGTAGACCAGGCTGGCCTCGAACTCAGAAATCTGCCTGCCTCTGTCTCCCAAGTGCTGGGATTAAAGGCGAGCACCACCCCGCCTGGCCTGACTTGTCCCTCTTGATGGTACATTTTGGTCTGTGCTTATTTCAGTAAGAAGAGCAGTGAGCTGGCTCAGCTGGTAAAGGGGCCTCGGCAACCCTGACGACCTGGGATGGATTTCCTGGACCACACAGTGGAAGGAGAGTGCTTATTCTCACAAGTTGTGTAGTGACCTTCACAAAAGCACCGTGGCATACACAAGCACACATGCATACATATGTACAAAATAGTGTGTAATTCTTAGAAGAACTTTCATTAAGACGACTGAAGGTAGCTGGGCAGTGGTGACACAAGCCTTTAATCCCAGCACTCGGGAGGCAGAGGCAGCAGATTTCTGAGTTCGAGGCCAGCCTGGTCTACAGAGTGAGTTCCACGATAGCCAGGGCTACACAGAGAAGACTGAAGACAATTTTGTTCTTCTGAGCAATCCGACTACAGACACACACAGGAACAGCTTTATCCTAAAGCTCCGTGATTTCTCCTTAGACTCAAGGCAGGTACTGTAGGGCGCCTGCTTCTACTTGGAAGTAACCTTATTTTGGGTCTCAGAAATGAAGCCAGAGGAATAAGAATTCACATACAACTAATTGAACAAGCAGACAGTGAAGTGTTTATCTGTTCCTGTCTCTCCCACCAAACGTTAAACAAGTTTGAGCAAATAGATAGGGCATTCATCTGAATCTGTGGTTTCCTGAACCTGTGGTTTCCTAAAGCCACTCTATCACAAAGCACCTCTTAGGAACCAGACGGGAATGTTAATCTATTTTTGGTAAAGCTTGAAGAAGACAGTTAGATGTTCGAGGCTTACATAACTTTTAACTGTCTTCTTCACCTTAGCTAATGGCTACAGATGCAGAAAGATGTTGTGTATTGTCCAAGAACTTGTTATCTCAGTACCCAGGAGGTTGAGGCAGGAGGATCACCACAAGTTCAAGGACAGTCTGATCTACCTAGTAAATTCTAGGCCAGCCAGGGCTACAGATTGAGTCCCTGTCTCAACCTCATTCCACCAAAAAGAGACAGAGAGGGAAAAACAACTACATGCACACATCCCATAAGACATTTCCTGTAAACTGGGCAGTGGTGGCACACACCTTTAATCCCAGCACTTGGGAGGCAGAGGCAGGAGAATTTCTGAGTTCAAGGCCAGCCTGGTCTACAGAGTCAGCTCCAGGACAGCCAGGGCTATACAGAGAAACCCTGTCTCGAAAAAAAACAAAACAAAACAAAACAAAACCAAAAAAAAAAAAACAAAAAACAAAAACAAAAACTAAACAAACAAGACAGGGTTTCTCTGTCTGTCTTAGAACTTCCTCTGTAGACCAGGCTGATCTCCATCTCAGAGATCCTCCTGCCTTTGCCTCTCAAGTGCTAGGATTCAATGTGTGCCACCATGCCCAGCATACTTTTAAAATTTTTATTTTATGTGTGTGATTGTGTTCCAGGTTGTATCTCTCTGTACCATGTGCATACTGTGTCCAGAGAGACCAGAAGAGGCCATCAGATCCCCTGAAATTGTAGATACAGATAATGTGAGCCACCTGGTGGGTGCCAGAACTCGAACCTGGATCCTTTGTAAGATCAACCAGTGCTCCTAATCATGGAGGCAACCTCTCCAGGCCCAGTTTATGAGCTTTCCGTTAAAATGAGCAGCAACTAGAGCTAGAACTGCATTATGACTCAGCTTACCACACCCGGGCATATACCCAAAGTACTCTATATCCTACATCAGATGTTCATTGCCAGACAGTTGAATAACCTAGATGTCCATCAACAGATGAATGGATAGGAAAATACACACACACACACACACACACACACACACACACACACACACACAAATAACAACAAAAGGAAGTTCTGGGGCTGGTGAGATGGCTCAGTGGTTAAGAGCACCAACTACTCTTCTGAATAGTCCCAAGTTCAAATCCCAGCAACCACATGGTGGCTCACAACCATCTGTAACGAGATCTGACCCCCTCTTCTTGGGTGTCTGAAGACAGCTACTGTGTACTCACATTTAATAAATAAATAAATCTTTTTTGTTTTTTTGTTTTTTTGAGACAGGGTTTCTCTGTATAGTCCTGGCTGTCCTGGAACCCACTCTGTAGACCAAGCTGGCCTCGAACTCAGAAATCCTCCTGCCTCTGCCTCCCAAGTGCTGGGATTAAAGGCGTGCGCTACCACTGCCTGGCAAATAAATAAATCTTAAAAAAAAAAAAAAGAAAGTTCTGAATTTCAGGGTGTTGCTGTACCTGAGACTTTCCCAATGTAAACCCAAGTCATAAGCAGTAAGAAAACAACAGAGAAGCCACAGCATAAAGAGTACTGAGCAATGTCAGCATCTCACGAACGCTCTCCCCTGTCGATGGCAATACACGGCCGGTCAATCGTGGCACGGAAACTCCCAGACTAATTCAGGGAGTACAACTCATAAGACGATGTATCAGGTGCTGTGAGACTGGTATGGGCAATTTTTTAGGTTTGGATAGTTTGTTTTGAGACAGGGTCTCATGTATTCCAGGCTGGCCTTGGGTTTACTATATAGCTGAAGATGACTTTGATCTCTTGCCTCCACTTCCCCAGTGCTGAGATTAGAGGTGTGCACCACCACACCTACTTTATGCAGCACTGCGGATTGAACCCAGGGTTTGGTGCACTCACATTCGGCAAATGCTCTGTCACCTGAGTCACATTCATATTCCTGCATAGATAATTTTTGAAGTTTTGTATCATTGTTGTGTATGTTTCAGGAATTCATATTAAAGAATGTGTGGAGGTCAAAGTCAACTTTGTGGAGTTGGTTCTCTTTTTCCACCTTTATGTGGATTCCAGGACATTGAACTCTGGTCTCCAAGCTCGTGTGGTGAGCAACTTCATCTGCTGTTTATTTTGCCAGCTATAATTTTCTTTTAAGAATGAAAGCTGCAAAAAATAAAAAATTAAAAAAAAAAAAAGAATGAAAAACTGCTGGGCATGGCAGCGCATGCTATTAATCTAAGTACTCTGAAGGCAGAGATAGGCAGATGTCTGTGAGTTCAAAACCAGCCTGATCCCAGAAATTTAGTTTCAGTTCTAGGAGCAATAATGGGTAAAAACTCCAGAATCATTCCAACAGAAACCCTGCTATGTTATGCTGTCGTTTATAGATCTCAAAGGTCCTGGGCACCAGCCTATGAGTTAGGAAGGCCATTTCTGTGAGCATGCATGACCAGAAGTAACTCGGGGGGGGGGGGAGGGGAAAGGTTTATTTTAGCTTACAACTCTGGGGTCACACTCCAACACTCCATCTCTGAGAGAAGTAAGAGCAGGAACTCAGGCAGAGCATAAATCCTGAGACAGGAACTCAAGCAGAAGCCATGGAATGTTTCCTGGCTTGCTTAGACTTCTTTCTTACACAGCCCTGGACCAGGGTGGCACTGCCCATGTTGATCTAAGCTCTCCCACATCAAACACTAATAAAGAAAATATCCCATAGCCTTGCCTACTAGCCAATCTTTTTGTTTGTTCCTTTTTTTTTTTGTTTTGTTTTGTTTTTCAAGACAGGGTTTCTCTGTATAGCCCTGGCTGTCCTGAACCTCACTCTGTAGACCAGGCTGGCCTCAAACTCAGAAATCCACCTGCCTCTGCCTTCCAAGTGCTGGGATTAAAGGCGTGCACCACCACCTGGCTCCTACTGGCTGATCTTATAGAGGTATATTCTCAATTAAGATCTACCTTCCCAGCCAGGCGGTGGTGGCGCATGCCTTTAATCCCAGCACTTGGGAGGCAGAGACAGGTGGATTTCTGAGTTCTAAGGCCAGCCTGGTCTACAGAGTGAGTTCCAGGACAGCCAGTCCTACACAGAAGAAACCCTGTCTCAAAAAATCAGTCAGTGCTCTTAACTGCTGAGCCATCTCTCCAGCCCAATAAGTACATTTTTTAGAGATTAATAAAAATACCAGGCAGTGGTGGCACACAACTTTAATCCCAGGACTCAGAAGGCAGAGGCAGGAGAATTTCTCAGTTCAAAGCCAGCCTGGTCTACAAAGCAAGTTGCAAAGCAGCCAGAGATACACAGAGAAACTCTATCTTTTTTTTGTTTTTTTCTTTTTTTTTTCTTTTTTTAAAAGATTTATTTATTCGTTTGGACACACTAGAATAGGGCATAGGATTCCATTACAGATGGTTGTGAGCCACCATGTGGTTACTGGGAATTGAACTCAGGACCTCTGGTAGAGCAGTCAGTGCTCTTAATTACTGAGCTATCTCTCCAGCCTGAGAAACTCTGTCTTGAACATCCCCATCCCCTAAAAGATTAAGAAAATGCTGGATTGTGGAGGAGCAGATATCTGGGGGAAAATATATCAGGTGATAAATTGGCTGAACAATGGTTAGTATTCCTAATAGAAAGATCCATCCATCGACCAAAGGATGACAGTGGGCTGGACTCGTCATGATAACCGGTGAATCACTCATGGACTGTGTTTCTTGTCCTCACACTGTGAGGCACTGCTGAGTTAGGAATTCTAGCTCCTGGTGTGGAGTACAGAGGGTTTGTCTTCCAAGAGATGCAATGTGGGGGTTCTATTACCCTGGAGTCTATGACTATCTACCAAATAATCAGTTGAGCTTCCCATGCTGTGCACTAGCACACAAAGAGTTACTGAATTGAAGGACGCAGCTCAATTGGTAAGATGCTTACCTAACGTTCATGAAGCCTTAGGTTCAATTCCTCAAAGAGCAAATAGTGGCACATGCTTGTAATCTTAGCACTCAGTGGTGGAGACAGGGAGATTAGAAATTTAAAGTTGTTTTCCACCACACAGTGAGTTGTGGGCCATGCAGAGAAACATGAAACCTTATCTTAAGGGAAAACACAAAATAGTGACCATGTTGCCAGTGCTATACTGTGACTTGGGTCTTGAGTGTCTCCCACAGGTCCGTGTGGGAAAACTGGATCTCTGTGAACTCCACTGTAAAGACTTGGTCCCCAGTGCTGTGCCATTGTAAAGGCTTGGTCCGAGGCATGGCACTCCTGAGATGTGGAGAAGCTTCTGGGCTCTAGTGGTGGTCTTCAGATCTCTTTGATGAGCTCCTCCTGGAGCCTGCAGAACACCTCTCTCTCTCTTTTTCCTTTCTAACCACGAGTTGAGTGGATTAGCTCTACCACACTTTTCCAACCCATGGGTTTTTTTCAACTAGGCCCAAACAATGGAGCCATCCAGTCACAGGCAGAAACAACACTGTGAATCAAAGCACAGGTTTTTCTTCACAGTTATTGCAGACATTTGCTATATAGATGAAGAGCTGATGCTGGCTACTATGAGGGGTGATGGTTGGGCCACTAACTTGAAGGGGGTGTTATCCTGGGGGCATATCTCAGTACCTACATGACCAGTGCTAACTTTAAATGAACGCTCACAGCAAGCAAGCACAATTAATGATTCATACCCCTGGGGGATGAAAACCTGAGTCACCAATAGGCAACAACCCAGATCTGCTGAATGCTGGCCAAGGGTGGGGACACTTGGGATGGGTGGGAGAGACCGGAGGCAACGCTTATCGAAGCTGCCTTGCAACCAGTTTCTGTGGGGGAATGCAACAGCTCATCCTCTGACCCCTTGCCTGTTGAGTTATGAAACAGTTAAAAAGCTGGCCATTACCTCACAGGCTTTGTGATTGACTGGACTAAGTAGGGGACAGAACTGGGTGTATCAGATTTCTCTTCGACTCTGCCACGTTCTTTCAGGAAACTCCCTGAGGTCCTTGTTGTAGCCATCAGCTATGTGGAGGATTAGTCTGGAAGCCATTTGCTCAACAGCTTCTCTTTCTCTTTGCCCTTGGGCCTCAGTGCCTCTGCTATTCAAGATGCCTGCAGCTGCCTACTCTGCCGTTCTACACACACATGCAAAACTGGAAGTGGTAGAGAGTTTACACCCTAGCCCAGGGAGGATAGAAACTAGCCAGCAAACATTCCTCCTGGAAAGGACAATTCTGAGCTATGCTCTAGGTGGCTCTTCAAAAAGTCCAGACTCTGCTCAAGAATACAAATCAAGCCTCCTGCCCCAGAACCTTTGTGCTAGCATTGCTCTCTGTCCCACTTTACTCTTCCCAACCCCCTATCAGCACTTTCTTGTACCAAACGCATGATGATAATTGTTGAGTTACTGGTACTCTGCAGGGACATTTGCAAGGTTTGTAGGGTTTGCCGGTTCCTGTAAACGCACATGCTGCATGGAGTTCCGATTACAGGCTGGCTTTCCCCTCGTTTGCAACTAGAGAGCAAATATGCACAGCTGGCCCTTGGAAGTCAGTCAGTGTGAGCAGATCTAGTGTTTTCACCAGCAGGGAAGGTGCCTCAGGGAAAACTGAGACGTTGTAACATTTGTGTTAGAAGATTAGACCAAAAAGACAAAGGGCTTGCCAACCAGGGTCATAATTAAATAAATAAACAGAAAGATAGATAGATAGATAGATAGATAGATAGATAGATAGATAGATAGATAG
>JADRCD010183401.1:0-15935 GCA_019843815.1 Montemys delectorum
TTTTTTTTTTTTTTTAGTTTCCTCTTTAAGAGCTTGTACCTCTTTACCTGTGTTCTCCTGTATTTCTTTAAAGGAGTTCTTCATGTCCTTCTTAAATTCCTCTATCAGCATTGTGAGATATGATTTTAGATCCAAATCTTGCTTTTCCCATGTTTTGGGATTTCCAAAACTTGCTGTGGTAGGAGTACTAGGTTCTGATGAAGCCAAGCAGTCTTGGTTTCTGTTGGTAGGATTCTTGTGTTTGCCTTTCACCATCTCTTGATCTCTGATGTTAGATGATGTTGGTGTCTCTGACTAGAGCTTGTCCTGTCCCTGTCACCCTGCGTCTCCACTGCTTGACTCGTGAGGCCTGTGCCTCCTGGCTGGTCCCACCTTAGGAAGTCACCGGAGAGAAAATGGCGGATCTCACCTGGGTCTCTGGGTTAAAGCACTCCCTGGAGGCAGGTCCTCCACTTGCAGGGAAGGGGCAGAGAAGGTCACTGATCCACCTCTGTCACTCGGAAGCTGAGAGGATCCTGTCCCTGGCACCCTGCGACTCCCCTGCTTGACTTGTGAGGCCTGTGCCTCCCAGCTGGTCGACCCCCGAATTCTTATGTATATGCATGCAGGATTGTAGTTTGGATACCAGCACCCACATCAGGTTCTCAGAGCTACATGTAACTTAGGCTCCAAGATTTCTAACACCTCTTTCCTCCGCTGGCTCAGCCTCATATATACTCACATATAGACATGTAATTACAAGTTAAAAATAAGTCTTTGTTTTAAGGGTGGGTGATTCCTGAGAAAAGAAACCTAAGGTTGACCTCTAGCACCCACATCCACATGCATACACACATTTAACACTTATTGCATACAATAGACATAAGTACATGAATAATTCTTCTACATTGTCACGATAGAGGTGTGGAAGGGTTATTTTGGGTTTCTGAGCCCTAGTTGACTGGTCCCCATGCCTGTCCTTGTACAGTCACCTGTACTGGTTTAAATGTTTTCTTTCATGGTATATGACTATATTTGTCCGCAAGTTTTAAGGGGCACAGATTCTTGGTTCCAATGATTTTATCATGAATTTTAAAACAACCTTGAACATTTCTTGGAAGAAAATGATCAGCCAGGCTGTTTATATTGACTGCATTATATTGCATCTGTTTTTGGGTATAAAGCTGTTATTAATAAGGTTGAATGTTGAGGCTTGTCTTGTTCAGTCATAAAAAGGCTTCCTGGATTAGGACCAGAGTTCAATTTCCAGAACCTGACTAAATATGGTGGGTGGGAGGGGTATGTGCCTATAATACCACTACCAGGGAAGCCAAGACAGGAGGAAGATCAATTGGCCACATTTCTGAAGAACTCAGGGGTTGGTTTCAGCTGATACTTGCCAGCTCATATCTTTAAGTCTAGTTTCAGGGAATCTGTGCTCTTGTGGTCTCAGCAGGCACAGCCTATACAGGCTACAAGGACATACACACAGGCAAGACATTCTTTTCTTTTTTTATTCTTATTTATTTTATTTTATTTTGTTTTGCACCACTGACTTTTTATTCAATGAGGATATTTTCTATACTGTTGGCATATCAGATGCTTTAGTAGAGACGTCTGGGGGGACAAGGAGAGGAAAGGACTAGATGAGATACTTAAAGTTCTGGTTGTTTTCTCGACCATTTATATTGTAACTTCACTCCTGCATGTTCCCTCTCCATAAAGCCTGGTTTAACTACAGTTGAATTTAGCCAGGCTAGAAACAGAATTGCTGGGGATTTAGCTTGTAAGACTTAAATGTTTTCAACTGTTCAGTTGGGTCAATTGTTGGTATATGCTCATTATTTCATTTTATATTTTGTTTTTTTTTCCCAGATAGGGTTTCTCTGTGTAGCCCTGGGTGTCCAGGAAGTCACTCTGTAGACCAGGCTGGCCTTGAATTCAGAAATCCTCTTGCTTCTGACTCCCAAGTGCTGGGATTAAAGGTGTGCACCACCACTGCCCGGCTCATTATTTTTCTTCAAGAGTTTAGGAAGAAATATTTCAGGCAAGGTATTCTTAAAGGTAAAGAAGTCTTTGAACATTGAGAGTGACTGAGGAAGACATGAAAAATCAAACTCTGGTCCACATATGTGCACATAAATGTGCACACGGACTTACCTACTTGCATGTCGCCACAGAGAGAGCTCTGAAAACCAAGCAGGTGACATGCTCTTAAAGAAAAGTGAGTCTAAATGCTAACACTTCCTCAGGAGCCCCTGTCCAATCTCTGATGCAATTTTAAGTGTCTTGATATTCCACAGGTAGCCACAGCTGCGTGACATCATGTGCCCAACAGCTGTATTATGTCCAGAGAACCACAGTTCACAGCTATCCTTCCCACACTTTCTTATGCAAGGATAGAGGGGGAGTTGATAGAAGTGATCTTTCAGCTTTGAACAGAAAGCAAATTCATGTTCCATTCATGGAACCCACAGTCACGTGGTTGACAGCGTCCCTTAACCTCTGTTCCACAGAGTTTGATATCCTCTTCTGACCTGCAAGGGAACCTGCATACACACATAGACATGTACAGAAAATGTTTTTTTTTTTTTTCCAAAAAAACCAAGTAGGTGCCTACAGAGGAAAGAGACCGTGGTTGACAGTCCTGCACCCACACAAGCACATACAAAGTTGAAGATGGCTCTAATTACAAGTATGAAGTGAATAGCTGCTTATACAGTTCTGAAATTTGAAGGCACTGAAGTAGACTAATGAAGATGAACCAACCTTTAATGCCTGTGACCCAACACCTCACTGACACCTAACTGAGCCACACAGAAGAACTAGTGCAGAAGGCATGTGTTAGGTTCCAAATGGGAACATCTTTGCCTGCCTATGTCGGTTGCTTCACTTAACTTTTGATTCAAAGGACCTGACACCACAGACTAGTTGGAACATAATCTGAGCAGAGACTTGCTGTAATTACTTATGTAGTTTGGACATGAAGTATTCGCTTCGCCAAACTGAGACAACTAGAGTGACTTATTAACTTCTCCTCTCTGTTGCAGAAAGCACAATGGCTTTGCCAGAAAAAAACAATAAAGCAATCTTGAAAGACCAAGAACCAGAGCAGGAACAGACTTCAGATTTGCCAGCAAGATTGGATGTAAAGATGGGTACACTGAAAGTCACGTGCTCTCAGTTTTTATCCAAAAGATTAGACCCCCGAATTCTCAAATATGTGCATGCAGGAATGGAGCTTGGTTACCAGAACCCACATCGGCTTCTCAGAGGTATGTGTAACTCCAGCTTCAAGAAAGCCAATACCACTCTCCTCTCCACATAGACATGTAATTAGAACTTAAAAATAAGTCTTTGTTTTAATGGTGGATGTTTCCCGAGGAAAGAAACCTAAGGTTGACCACGGGCATCCACATCCACATGCACACACATATTTAACGCTTATTGCATACCACACACATCTGTATAGGAATAATTCTTCATTGTCGAGATAGAGGCATGTAAGGGCTATTTTGGGTTTCTGAGCCCCAGTTGACTGGTCTCTGTGCCTGTCTTATACAGCTATTCCTACTGGTTTAAATGTTTTCTTTCAGGGTATATGACACAATTTGTCTGCAAGTTATGGGGGGAAGGTTTCTTGATTCTCAGGTTCATTCTTATGAATTTTAAAACTACCTTGAACATTTGTTCAAGGGAAATGATCAGCCAGGCTGTTTATATTGACTGCATTAAATTGCATCTGTGTTTGGGTATAAAGCTGTTATTAATAAGGTTGAGTGTTGAGGCTTGTTTTGTTCAGTCATAGAAAGGCTTTCTGGACTAGGACCACAGTTCAATTCCCAGAACCTATCTAAATCTGGTGGGTGGGAGGGGTATGTGCCTATACCACCACCACCAGGGAAGCCAAGACAGGAGGATCACTTGGTCACTTTTCTGAAAAACCCAGGGGCAGGTTTTAGCTAACATTTGCCAGCTCATATCTTTAAGTCTAGTTTCAGGGAATCTGCCCTCTTATGGTCTCAGCAGGCACAGCCTACACAGGTTACAAGGACATACACACAGGCAAGACATTCTTCCCATTCCCCCCCACCCCCCACCTCCCTGAGAAAAGGTCTATGTGTGTAGCCTTGGCTGTCCTGGAACTCACTCTGTAGATCAGGCTGGCCTCGAACTCTGAAATCCACCAGCCTCTGACTCTCAAGTGCTGGGATTAAAGGTGTGCGCCCAGCCGTGCAAGACATTCTTAAAGATAAAGACATCTTTAAACCTTAAGGTTGAGAGTGACTGAGAAAGACATGAATAGTCAAACTCTGGTCCATATATGTGCACACAAATGTCCACAAGGACTTCCCCACTTGCATGTCCCCACAGAGAGAGCTCTGACAACCAAGCCAAGGATAAGCTCCTCCATAAAATTGACTCCAAATGCTAACACTTCCTGCAGAGCCCCTACCCAGTCGCTGATGCAATTTTAAGTGTCTTGACGTTGCGCAGGTGCTACAGCTGCGTGTCTTCATGTGCCCAAGAGCTGTATTATGTCTAGTGAACCACCGCTCACAGCTTTCCTTCTCATCCTCTGTTCCCTAAGGGTGGGGGGAGTTGGTACAAATGGTGTCTAAGCTTTGAAAAAAATGGAAAGTCGCATTCCATTCAAGGAGCCTGCAGTCACGTGGCTCACAGCTTCCCTTAACTACAGTTCCGTAGATGTCCTCTTTTGGGCACCTGAATATACACACAGACATATACAAAAAATGTATTTTTTTTTAAAAACCCAAGTAGATTGCTAGAGAAGAAAGAGACTATGGTTGACACCTGTGTACCCCTAGGAACACACAGAAAGTTGAGGACAGCTCTAATTACAAGTATCAAGTAAATAACTGCTTACACAGTTCTGATATTTGAAGGCAATGAGGTAGAAGTGACCCAGTGTCGAGACCGTCTCGGCCAGCAAGAACAACTTGACCCGAGGGATCTTCTTAAAGCAGTTTATTCAGGAACCTTGAACATTCTTCTGACCCTGAGGGGAACACCCCAAACCCTTAAATGCTCTACGACAAGCCTATCACACGAGGCCACGTGGAATGTGCAGATAGGATGCCAAATTTGGAAGCAAGCCAGGACAACTGGCACGGCCAAATAAGGAGTTGTTTATCACGCTAGCGCTCCAGCAAGGAGTGGAAGCTGGCGCCATCTTAGGGTGAGGCTCAGACAGCTCTCTACAACCCAGCACCTCACTGTGACACCTAGCTAAGCTACACAGAAGAACTAGTGCAGAATGCACGTGTTAGGTTCCAAATAGTGGACATCTTTGCCTGCCTATCTCTGTTGCTTTTTTGTACTTCTGAGGCAAAGGGCTTGACTTCACAGACTACTTGGGGCAGAAACTAAGCAGAGGCTTGATGAAAACTCCTCCGTTGTTGGACAGCTTGAGTAATTAGACTGACTTAAGAACAACTCCTTTCTGTTGCAGAAATCCCAGTGGATCTTCCAGAAAAAGACAGGAAAGCGATGCTGAGAGAGCAAGGATCAGAAGAGGAGCAGAAGTCAGGTTTGCAGGCTGGGTGGGGGGGGTAAGGATGTGTACACTGAACGCCACATGCTTTATGGGTCCTGATCTGAGGAATGAGACCCCAGAGTTCTAATGTGTGTTCATGCAGGACTGGAGTTTGGTTACTCATGTCAGGTTCTCAGAGCTACATGTAATTCAGGCTCCAAGAAATCCCACACCTCTCTCTGTCCTCAGCTGTCTGGCACACACAAACCCGAAGACACCTCTAAATACAAGTATCACTTACTAGCTCATTACAACCAATTGCAAGTTGTGAGCACAGGTCTGAAACTTGAAGGCATTGAGGATGACTAACAAAGACTAACCCTTAATGCCTGTAACCCAGCACCTCATAGTCACACCTATCCTAGGCCAGTCGGAAGAACGAGTGTAGAATGCACGTGTTAGGTTCCAAACGGGAGCATCTTTGCCTGAGGCAAAGGACCTGACATCGCAGACTACATGGAACATAAACTGAGCAGGGACTTGCCTTAATCCTTTCTGTAGTTTGGACCTGAAGTATTCTCACACCAGCTAGACAACTGAGACAACTAGACTGGCTTATTAACTCTTCTCTCTGTTGCAGAAAGCACAATGACTGCTCCGGAAAAGGACAGTGAAGCAATGCTGACAGACCAAGGACCAGGCATACAGACATCAGGTTTGCAGGCAGAGCAGGGTGTAAAGATGGATTCACTTAAAGCTGTATGCTTTATAAGTTATTATCTGAAGGATTAGACCCCCCGAATTCTTATTTATATGCATTTAGGATTGGAGTTTGGTTACCTGCACCCACACCAGGTTCTCAGATCTATGTGTAACTCCAGCACCTCTGCCTTCTGACACAAAGAACATAATACTCACACATAGACAAAATTGAAAAGTTAAAAATAAGTCTTTGTTTTAACAGTGGATATTTCTTGAGGAAAGAAACCTAAGGTTGACCTCTGGCCCCCACATCCACATGCACACACATACTTGACATTTATGACACACTATACACCGCATATACACAAACAATTCTTTCTCATTTACTAGAGAGGGTTTTTGAGGGTAGTATTGCGTGCTTCAGCCCCAGCTGACCGGTATCTGTGCCCATCCTTTTACTGTTATCCCCAGTGGCTTTAATGTGGTTGTCTGCAAGACTGGGGGTGGGTGGGTGGGGGGGCTTCTCGGGTCCATTGATGCTATCATGAGTTTAAAAGCCCCTTGACAATTTCTGTTTGGGAAATGAGCAGCTAGGCTCTTGATATCGACTGCTTAGATTTGCTCTGTGTTTGGGTACATTGTTGTTATTCATAACTTTGAATCTTGAAGAGATAGTAAAGCAGTCAAAGAAATGCTTCCTGCACTAGAACCAAGGTTCAATTCCCAGAACCTGTCTAAATATGCCAGGTGGGAGGGGCACGTGCCTATAACACCACCACCAAGAGGCAGGAGACAGGAGGATCCCTGGTGCTTGCTGGCCAGCCCAGTCAACCACGGTGAGATCCAGGTTTAGTGAGAGTCTCCAAAGCTAGGATTGGAGACCAGAGAGAGCTCAGTGAGTAAGGTCACGTGGCTACTTTTCTGGAGAATCCAGGTTCATTTTTCAGCTTTCCCATGCCAACTCATATCTGTAAGTCTAGTTCCAGGGAATCTGTCCTTTTGTGGTCTCGGCAGGCACAGCCTACACAGCGTACGGGGACATACATACAGGCAAAGCATTCTTAAAGAAAGATAAAGAAAGCTTTAAACATTAACATTGATAGTGACTGAGAAAGACATGAAATGTCAACCTCTCGTCCATGCGTGTGCACACAAATGTCCACAGGGTCCTGCCTACTCGCATGTACACACAGAGCCTTGACAACCACGCTTTTACAGAGAAGTGACTCCAGATGCTGACACTCCTTCAGGAGCCTCTACCCACTCTCTGATACATAGGTAGCTGCAGCTGCTTGCTTTCATGTGGCCAACAGCTGTATCATGTACAGAGGACAGTAGCCCACAGCTCTCCTCCCTAGCCTCTGCTCCCTAAGAATGGGGGTAGTTCACACAGATGGTATCTCTGCTTTGAACAGAAAGCAAAATCATGTTGGTTGTTTTTTTTTTTTTTTTTTTTTTTTTTTTTTTTTTTCCCTCTCTTTACCAGAAACCTTACAAGCTGAGGAAGAAGATGCAGTGGCAAAGGCAGGTGAACAAGGTGACTAAAATTCTTATTCGTGATCAATCTATAGGGAACCTGGGTGTGTGCAACATATGGCGTTCAGATAGGAGTGTGGGGTCCTGGTTTCACTAGTGTCTCTGCCTGAGCCTTCCCTGTGAGTCCTGGGGAAGAACATCACAGACAGAGCCATGTGGCCCAGTGCAGTTTCTGTTGGGTCACAGCTTACGGAAATTTCAAATAACCCATACCTCCAGCAAACTGACAACACAAGCTCAAGGGTGACTAGTTCTAAACACCGCTGAGAGTGTTAACCACACCAATCAAATTTAGAGGTTTCATTAGGTTTCAAATTAGCATACAATGTGAATTTGGTTCTTCGTTAGTAGTTTTATTATCATAGATTATATGTAACGAGTTTCCCTTTGATATTTTCATACAACTATCCCCACCTCTACTTTGACTTGTGGTCACCCAATGTGTTGGACTGGGTTGATTACATGAGCCTGGGGGAAAGGTTATTTACAGGGGCATGGGGCACCTTACCAGTGGACACACCTCTGAAGAAAGTCTCATTTCCCCAGCCACCATTAACTGCTGATATAGATCCTCAGGCAGTGGCAGGACCTCATGTATTCTAGGCTGGCCTCAGACTCTTTATGTAGTTGAGGGTGATCTTGAACACTCAATCCTCCTGAGTGATAGAATTACAGGTGTGTGTATGTGAACACATCTGGTTTGTATGGCGCTAAGGGTTTAACACCAAGGCAAGTGATTCTGTCCACCGAGCCACCTCCCCAGACCCACTGTGTCATCACTCATGAAGCTTCTCCTAATCTGTTGTCCTCTCCCACTTCCACCCCATAGCTCACCTTCTGCTCTCATGTCACATGGATTGTCACCCTCTCTTCCCTTCTCCTCCACTACTTAAGATCTCTTCTCCCCTTCTTCAAGGTCTCTCTACTTTCATCACGTGTACGTGTGTGAGTTGATAAACAAAATCTAGGAGAAATCTATGCAGTTTGTTTTTCTGCATCTGGCATATATTGTCTAACAGCAACTGCCAGTTTTATCCATTTTACTGAATAAATAAAATTCCATGCATAAAGCCAGATAGTGGCTCATATCTTCAATCATGGCAGGTTGATCTCTGTGAGTTTGAGGCCAGCCTGCTCTACAGAGCAACTTCCAGGACAGCCAGAGCTACCCAGAGAAACCCCATCTCAAAAAAAAAAAAAAAACCCTCATAAATATTACTATTTTTCATTCCTTGTGTTACCTTGTAACATTCCATTGTTAATCCCAGCACTCAAGAGGCAAAGGAAAGTGGATCTTTGTAAGCCCAGGCCAGTCAAGTCTACATAGTAAAAAAATAAGTAAATATATTCCATTGTAGAGCTGGAGAGATAGCACAATGGTTAGAGCACTTGCTGGTGCTGTAGAGATCTGGGATGCAATTCACAACACTCATAGGGCATCTTGCAACTATCTGTAACTCCAGTTTCCAGCAATTTGAGGCTACCTCTGACCTTCTCAGACACCAGGCATACATATCATATACATACATACATACACTGAAAATACTCCCTACACTTAAAAATTTTTAATTAAAAAAAAAAAAGCCCTAAGGCATCGCATGAGCAAGCTGCACTCTCTCTGTTCTCCCACTGGTGGGATTTTTTTCCTTTGCTATTTCTTCTTCGTTAGTGGCTAAACCAGCTGTAAGCGTATGGTGTCCACTGAGGCACTGATTAGACGCAGTGATGGGACCTGGATGAGATATTTACATTGTACACTTAGTAGAACTGTGAGGGTCTGACCAGCTCAGACATAGCTGCATCCTACTTTGCTTCCCACAAAGCCTGATGGGAGGCAATGCTGGGAGTCATGCCTCTAGGCCTGGAGGTCATGACCCCTTTGGGGGGGTCAAACAACCCTTTCATTGGGGTCACATGTCAGAAATCCCAAGTATCAGGTGTTTATATTGAGACTTGAAAGAGTAACAAAAGTATAGTTATGGAGCAGCAGTAACTAGTCAGGGGTCACTACAACATGAGGAACTGTATTAAAGGGTTGGAAAGGTTGAGAAACGCTGCTCTAGACTGCAGGCGGGGCCTGTACCATTGGCAAACACATCATGTTGACCCTGCATGAATTATAGCATCATTATTCAGCCATGTTGAAAGACTGATATTTTGCAGTGCCCTCTAAATTAGAATCCATGCTATTTTTGAGGAGTAAGGCTTCAAGATAGGGTTTCTGTCCTGAAACCAGCTCTTTAGACCAAGCTGGCCTCAAACTCACTGCCTCTGCCTCCTGAGTGCTAGGATTACAGTTAGGCACCACCTCTACCTGAGTGGAATCCATACTATTAAGTATAAATATTGATGGCATTTTGAGCCCTTCACTATGGTCCAGGCACTGTGGTGCATATATCATAGTATCATTGTCACGTTACTTGTTCAATAACTACCTTGTTAATGGAATTAAAATCTATCATCATTAGGGTTTCTATTACTACAACAAAACTCCATGACCAAAAAGTAAGTCGGGAAGGAAAGGATTTATTTGGCGGTCTGGAGCATGGGTGTAATTATTAAGTCTGTAGGTGGGGGGTGGGGGTGGTGAAGCCAGGAAGTCTTAGGTCCAACTTCAGGCGGCCTTCTGACTCTCCATGCAAACCTCAATCTGTTAGCATGGCTAAGGTTCAATATAAAGATATTGCATTGTTCAATTCAGCAGATAGAGATTAAGATCTTTATGCATGAGGGACTGAGTTTAGGATCCCAGAGTAACAAGACAAGTTAGGTATGATGGCAGTGTGCTTATAGTCACAGCAGTGGCTTATAATCACAGATGGGATGGAGAGAAAGGCAAGCCTCTGTAGCTTCCTATAGCTCACTGGCCAAAGGTAGCCCAGTCTACTTGGATCTTATAAGAAACAGGTGACTCAGAAGAAGCTAGACTGAACTATGCATATAACTAAGTTGTTGGAGTATCTTCTAACATGCATAAAGCCATGGGGATCAGTCATCAGTGCAACATAAAACTAAGCACCTGTAATCCCTTGAGTTGAGACATAGACAGGAAGATCAGAAATTCAAAGCCACTTGTTGTCTATATGGCAAAGTTGAGGTCAGCTTGAGTTCTGAGACTCTTCTCTCAAAACAGGTAATGAAGTAGCAAGAACATTGCATATAGCTATCTGCCTTAACACCAAGGAGAGAGTGTGTGTTAACACATACTTGTATGTATTCAGTACAACACATTTTGATTCATTATAGATGCAGTAAATACAATTAAAGACAATTAGCATGTTAATCACCTTAAACTTCCATCTCTTTATTATAAATCCATTCTGATTTCCTCCCATCAATTTTGAGATGTTTTAAGCCATTGTTAATTATACTCATGGTGCAGATATCCATGTCAGTTTCATTAAAAATAAGACTTTGTTCACATTTTGTTTTTCTTCTGTCCTCTTATCTGACCTCATATCGTGGAGATGACCTAAAAGACTACAAGGCCCACGTGATAGCTAAATTCGACACAAGTGTGGATCTACACTATGACAGCCCAGAGATGAAAGTATTGTCTGATGCTTTTAAACCATACCAGAAAGCCTACAGGCCTCACACCATTATCCTACATGGACGGCCAGGAGTTGGGAAGTCAGCTTTGGCCAGAAGTATTGTTCTGGGCTGGGCACGGGGTAAACTCTACCAGGGCATGTCCTACGTCGTCGTCTTCTCTGTTAGAGAAATAAAGTGGACAGAGAAGAGCAGCTTGGCACAGCTGATTGCCAGGGAGTGGCCAGACTCCAGGGCTCCAATGACAAAGATCGTGTCCCAACCAGAAAGACTCTTGTTTGTCATAGATGGTTTGGATGATATGGACTCTGTCCTCCAACATGATGATATGACACTCTCCAGAGACTGGAATGATGAACAGCCCATATACATCCTGATGTACAGCCTCCTAAGGAAGGTCCTCCTACCCCAGTCCTTTCTCATTGTTACCACCAGAAACACAGGCTTAGAAAAGCTCAAGTCGATGGTGGTGTCCCCCCTCTATATATTAGTTGAAGGACTATCTGCATCAAGGAGGTCTCAACTGGTCCTCAAGAACATCTCTGATGAATATTGGAGAACAGAAATCTTCCATTGCTTGACAGAAAACCACCAGCTGTTTGACCAATGCCAGGCCCCGTCTGTATGCTCACTGGTCTGTGAGGCTCTACAGCTGCAGAAGAAGCTGGAAGAGAAATACATCCTACCTTTCCAGACTCTCACCAGTTTGTATGCCACGTTGGTGTTCCACCAGCTCACCTTGAAAAGGCCTTCCCAGAGCGTGCTCAGTCGGGAAGAGCAGATTACCCTAGTGGGTTTGTGCAGGATGGCGGCTGAGGGAGTGTGGGCCAAGAGGTCAGTGTTCTACGATGATGACCTGAAGACCTACAGCCTAAAGGAGTCTGAGATCTTGGCCCTCTTTCAAATGAACATCCTTTTCCAGGTTGGCCACAGCAGTGAGCACTGTTATGTTTTCTTCCACCTCAGCCTGCAGGATTTCTTTGCTGCCTTATATTATGTTTTGGAAGGGCTGGGGGAATGGAATCGGCATTTTTCCTTCATTAAAAACCAAAGGAGCATCATGGAGGTGAAGAGAACCGATGACACTCAACTCCTCGGGATGAATCGTTTCTTATTTGGCCTCATGAACAAGGATATCTTGAAGACTCTGGAGGTTCTGTTTGAATGTCCCGTGACTCCGACTGTTAAGCAGAAGCTCCAACACTGGGTCTCTCTGATAGGTCAGCAGGCCAACAGCACCAGCCCCAGGGATACCCTGGATGCCTTCTACTATCTCTTTGAGTCTCGGGATAATGAGTTTGTTCGCATGGCACTGAACCGCTTCCAAGAAGTGTGGCTTCTCATTAACCAGAAGATGGACTTGTTTGTATCCTCCTACTGTCTCCAGCACTGTGAGAACTTGAAGGCAATCCGGGTGGATATCAGAGACCTCTTCTCAGTGGATAACACTCTCGAGCTGTGCCCTGTTGTTGTCCAGGAGTGAGTATTGGATAGTTTTTATCCAAAGCCAGTAATTTCTGTATGCCACTATACTTAGATGTGACTTTTGGAACTATTTGGAGGTACTCGATGGCACTTAAAGGATGATTCACTTACTAACAGGACCTGCACTGTGTCCGGTTTGTCATTATCTAATGGAAAAGCTCTTTTAAAACAGAGTGCCATGCTGGGGATATAGCTCAGCTGGTAGATACATTTCGACCTAGCGTGAATGAAGCCTGGGGTTCAATCCTAGCACCACCTAGACTGGGTACATACCTTCAAGCCCAGAACACCCGGTGGCAGAGGTGTTACTGGTGGCAACCTAGGTTCCACCAGTAAGCCCATTCGAATAGCCAAATTAACAATGCAGAAAGAGGAGATTCATTCAATGAGGCCACAGTGGAAAGAGAGTCAGAGGTCAAGGGTCTATCTTGACTCCTTCCCCATAGCCTATCTTTTGAGTTCTGAAGTGAAGTTAAAATAAAAGTTCAGGGTCCTGCATGTCTTAAGTAGTTCTGAGCAAAGTGCATGAACCCTGCCCACCATTGACATATTATCTGGCCTCCAGTGTCCAGCAAGGTGGCCTGCTCTGTGTGGAATTGCTTTCTGGGAGACAAGTTCTCCTCTGCCTGGCACCAGCTCCAGCCTTTCCCTTTCTTTCAGAAGGAGATTCCTGGAGGTTGGTGGCAGCTTTGGGGCCCATTGTTTCCAAATCTGATAGTCAGAATGATGGACAGATGAACAGACAAAAGTATCTAGGCGGGAGAGGGGGCTCAGTGATGATGAGCATGAGCTGCTGTTCCACAGATCCAGAGTTTGGGTCTCAGCACCTAGTGGAGTGTGTCGCTAGCCACAACGCCATGTCCAGGAGCTCCAGCATCCTCTTCTGGCCTCCACAGGCACCTGCATTTTTCTGTACATAGTCACAGGCACATGATTTGCAATACACATAAATAAAAATTAATATTAACTATTTTTAAAGATGTGTTATATACAAGTACACTGTAGCTGTCTTCAGACACACCAGAAGAGGGCATCAGATCTCATTATGGATGGTTGTGAGCCACTATACGGTTGCTGGGATTTGAACTCAGGACCTCTGGAAGTGCTCTTAACTGCTGAGCCATCTCTCTAACCCAATATTAAATATTTTTATAATAGAATACCTTCATCTCTAAGCTGGTTACAGAAAAAGGGTCAGATGTTCAAGTTTTAAGACCATTTAGCAGTTTTCAAGTATATATGTAACACAATGTCATCATTAATCACAATATAATCATTAAATCACAATGTGCAGATCTAAGTTTGTTCCTTTGGTTATGATTTTGTGGTCTTTGACCAACTTCCCTTTCTCTCACTCTCTGGTGACTTGACCATTCCATTGTTCACTTCTGGAGAATTTTGTTTTAAAAAAACCTTCCATTTATTGTGTCTCTCTGTGTGACAGTGTGTGTGTCTGTTGTCTGTGTGTGTTCACATGTGTGTGTTGGTCATGACATGTGTGGAAATCAGAGAACAAGTAGCAGTAGTAGATCTTTCCACCACAGAGGTCTCTGGGTTTGATCTCAGGTACTCAGGCCTCACAGCAAAAAAATCTCACCTCACATAGATAGTGTCCTCATGGGAGCTGTCATGGAGACATGTTTTCAATTACCAACCTCCATGTATACTCTCGCACCCTCCAAGATCATTTGCAGCTGAGGGAGGGCAAGAAGTCAGAGCTGGAGTTTTATGTCAAGGGTCCTATAACCTTCCTCTTGCTGCTACTAGAAATTAGCCACCCTCCCCTTAGCATGTACTTGGCTTTCCCTGTACTGATTGTGTCCAGGTAGTTGCCATAACTAACAGGAAGTGGTAATCTCTACTCCAAGATGGAGATGGAATGATCATATTATCTCCAGAGTAAAAATAAAATTCCAAGCTAAAGAGATGGCTCAGTAGTTAAGAGCACTCACTGCTCTCCCAGAACACATGGATTTGTTTCCTAGCATCACTTTGGGTGGCTCATAGTAGCCTATAACTCCAGCTCCAGCGAGATTTGATGCCCTCTTCTGGCCTCCATGAGCACATATATAGAGATACAGAGACATGAAGGCAACTTGCACGCGTGCGCATACATACATACACACACACACAGACACACACAGTTACACATTTTTTTTTTTTTGAGACAAGGTTTCTCTGTATAGCTCTGGCTGTCCTGGACCTCACTCTGTAGACCAGGCTGGTCTCGAACTCAGAAATCAGCCTACCTCTGCCTCCCAAGGGCTGGGATTAAAGGCGTGCGCCACCACCGCCTGGCACAGTTACACAATTTTAAGAATATAATCTTTTTTTTTTTTTTTTTTTTTTTTTTAGTGCCATACAACACAGCCATACCATTTCACCATTACAGTGAGTTAGAATTTAAGCCATCAGGTGACTGGGAGGACTGAAGGCTCCTCTAATTGGTCTAGCATATCCCCAGGGAATGTTGAAGTATCAAAGGAGGCTGACTGTAAGGCTGATCCTGAGAGCACGTACCAGGGAGCATCCGCTGAGCTGGCTTTATTTCCTCAGCTGTCCCGTGCTCCCTTACGGTCTCGCCTCCCTCCTGTGGCTGGCCTTGCTGTGGCAGTCACTCATGTTCAAATCTACAACTGTATTTTCTCTCGCTTCTTCCCCTCGCCGGCGCAGGACACAATGTAAGCCCCTCCTCATAGATTGGTGGGGACGCTTCTGCTCTATGCTCAGCAGGCACCCGAACTTGAAGGAGCTGGACTTGGGCACCAGCATCTTGAACCAATGGGCCATGAAGATACTGTGCCTCGAGCTGCGGAGTCCGTCCTGCAGGATAGAGAAGCTGACGTAAGTGCCACCCAGCCTGGTGCAAGCAGTCTTTCCCATGGCTTCTCCTGCCAAGACAAGGTTCTCCTATAAACCCTGGGGAGATGCATTCTAAGAGGATAAATGCTATAAGAGATCTCTTGCATGAACCAAGTCCCCAGCAGCATGGGTGGGAGCTGACCAAAAGACCTTATAAGAAGAGGTACATGGGTTTGAGGCAAACTTAATTACTGTGGGTTTTGAAGTATAAGTAGGAATTTATTTATTTATTTATTTATTTTGGTTTTTCGAGACAGGGTTTCTCTGTGTAGCCCTGGCTGTCCTGGGCTCACTTTGTAGACCAGGCTGGCCTCGAACTCAG
>JADRCD010183402.1:0-10140 GCA_019843815.1 Montemys delectorum
ACTTTTCCTCTTTATCAGCAAAGTATTTACAACATCACCACCAAGCCCAGCTACTAGGGTAGACTGACAGGTATTGATTTACCCTCCTGAGGACCACAGACTTCAGTGAGTCAGACTTATTGGAAACTGCTCTTCAAATACTCATAGTTCTAGAAATAAACTGTGAGATTCAGACTGACTCTTTCTTTCTAGGTCTTGGCAATTTACAAGTGTCCACCAATTTTGACAGTCAGGACATGAAGAGTGAAGAAGGTCTCTCTATCTCACCTTTCCCATACTTGTCAAAAGAAATTCTCCCTCCCCTCCCCCTCTCTGTATGTGTGCCTGTGGTGAGAGAAAGCAAATATGTGTGTGTGTGTGTGTGTGTGTGTGTGTGTGTGTGTGAATGTGTGTGAGAGAGTGTGTGTATATAAAAAAGTGTGTGGGTAAGTGAATGAGTGAATGTGTGTGAGAGAGTATGTATATGAGAGAGTGTGTAAATGTGTGTGTGAGTGAAGATGTGTGTATGTGTGTGTGTGTATAAGAGAGTATGTGTGAGCAAGTGTGTGTGTGAGCAAATGTGTGTGTGTGTGCGTGTATATAAGAGAATGTGTGAGTGAGAGAATGTGAGTAAATGTATCTGAAAGAGACTGTGTATATGAGTGTGTGTGTGTGTGTGTGTGTGTGTGTGTGTGTGTGTAAGTGTAAGAGAAAGAGGGTGGCTAACTGGGGCCACTGAAATACAAGGCAATAGGACTTGAACAGTGTGAAAAGTATCAATGCTGATGGTTCCATCTAATGTGTGTATTATATGTTGGCCACGTGTTCTAAGCAACAGCATAAGCTCCACTAACAATTGGCCTTTCTCTTTGTTTTTATTGTGGAACTCTACTCTAGAAATTCAAGCTTACATTTGGGGGTAATAGAAAGCAAGATCACCGAACTTTGTATATCGCCTTTGTCAAATCTTTGCTCCTTTTTACCTGCTTTAGGAATTCTTCCACATCTCTGACCCTATGTACCTGGTCACTTGCAAGCTCATGTCAAATGTGACTTCTCCAGGGGAATCTTGTGAGTTCCCCAGGTCAGAACAGAACCATCAACATCACTGTTGGCATACACTTAGGAAACATTCCCCTTGTGTCTTTATTTCCCAGTGGACTGCGGGGAGAATGTCTCCTTCAATAGTGACATTTCTATCATGTGGCAATTATAAGTGACCAATGAGCTTTTATTAAATATTTTTTACACTGTTGTTCTGTTGCCTCAATCTTCTGATGGAGGACTTCAAACTCATGACATTCCATGAAGAGACTATCACTTTCCAGTAAAATTATGTGCTTGTAAAACTGTGAGCTCTTAACAGCAGCATTCAAAGCTCTGCCAACTGTCCCATAGCATGTGCTGGGTTATGTCCTGGAAGTACAGTGCCCTCTACTGGTAATGTTTTCAGCAAGCACATCTGTAGCGCCTACAGGGCAAAGACCCCCTTTGTGTAGAAACTTAGTGCTTCTAACTCCCACACCTTGCTGGGCACCAGATCACCATGTAGCCATAACTATTTACAGAAGATCACTTGTGAAGAACGTTAACTCTCATTTTACAGCCCATGAAGAACAGGTGGAATACCAGATAGAAAATAATCTGTTATATCAGTGTCTTTGGGAGGTTTTTGGTTTTTGATTTTTGGTTTTTGGTTTTGGTTTTGGTTTTGGTTTTGGTTTTGGTTTGTTTTGTTTTGTTTTTAATATGGAGTACTGAGATGTTTGATATTTTGCTTCATTTTCATTAGGTTCATAACTTAAGGTATCTTGCCACTAATTTTTATAAACACCCCATAACTAAAGCGGAAAATTAATTCCTCCAGGATTTCATGATCCTACATAAAGCAAAGAGCTTCAAGCAAGTTATGTCACCATCTTCCATCTTACAAAATTATTTAAAAAAAAAAAAAAGACTCATGTTTACTAACCTGAACATAATAATATATTATGTTAAAACAGCATGGCACTGTGTTCCTGTGTGCCTTTGTGTATAGGTAGATGGTTATGCACACGTATAGGTGGTATGTCTCTAATGTTATAAATAACATACTTTATATGCATGTAGCTACAAGACAAAAAGGCAAGTCTCTCCTAGCTAGAAGGGACCTTATAAGATTTAGTAAGTAACATGAGGCCCCTGCAGGCACAAAAGGAGATGCTTGGCCTAAGTGGGGAACTGTGAATGAAAACTGAAAAGAAGCTGTGTCTGTAGAAACTGATTCGAATCTCATTATTATGGAGAGACTGGAGTGTGTCCCAGGCTGGTACCCTTCTCCTGGACCACTTCTAGCCCTCCAGAGCAGCCATTCCTTGACCACCTCTGTGTTGAAACTATCTTGTGAGAATAGATAGAAATCTTTTGGAATCTATTAACTCAAGGGACCACTGGCTTCCACCAACCCAGTTAAGAATGTCATCAGCTTCCCCTATCTCCCTGTCCCTGCCTTTCAGATGTTCCCACCAAGGTATTTTAAACTTGCCCTGACTCATGACTCTGTTCTGTAAAGCTTTAAAGCATCATGAAACAAACGGACTTCCACATTGGAACATGGAATCTGGGGTAACCTAAATCTGTGATCCTGAACCCGGTTTCTCAAAGTGGCTCCAAAATAAACTCTTCTCTTACTCCATTTAAGAGGAAAGTTGTAGGTTTTACAGAGACAGGAATAATCAAAATGCTAATGATTTTCTTGAGTGAGTGGCCAATTTTTAAGCTACTCCTAGTTCAGTTTTTGTATCATTTATCTGGTTTCTAATTTTTTTTTTAAATAACCACGAACTACGTGGTAATAAGAAAGAAAAGAAGAAGAACAAAAATTCCATAGATAGCGTTGCCAAGGGAAACGGACATAGATAAGTCCTAAATTCAAAATTAAAACTATCCTGCCTTGCAAGTAAAAGAGGTGCCTTCCGATGCAAATGTCACAGAGAAGCCTCTCCCGCAGTTGCCAATTACCGGAAGAAGCATGCTGAGCCTTAGGGCTGTCCTCCCTGGAGCCACAGCTCCTGTCTCTCCCAGACAGGCCCTGTGAGTAATGGTTCAGCCTCATTTACCTGGCAATTAATGATTAAGCCTGCCTGCTCTTCATTAGGAAGCCAGTGGGGTCTGTCCCACTGTTTGTTGTCCAGGAAATGGGACTTAACTGACAGGCTTACTTGAACTGGTCCCAAAAAAAAAAAAAAAAAAACGGGAAGCAAAACAGAGAGAGACCCTTGCGTACCCTAATGGTGCTCAAGGAAGGGGGAATCGGCCCTAAGCATTTGGCAAAGAAAGCTCAGCAATTTTCTTTTTAATTATTGAGATAAGAGAGTGAGCTTGATTTCATTTAGCTGTTCAAATAGAAATCTATTTAAATATTTAAACAGAAAAGCCTTCCTGATCTATCATCCTGCCCTCCTGTAACAGCTACGGCCTTACGACGAAGGTAAATTTTATAGCGGATTTGGTTTGGGAAACTTCTATTTTATGGGTTCGAAATTGATTTCCAGAGCCTTGAGTAGAGGAAAACACACCCGCAATTGTGTGTTTGCTCTGGGGGTAAGTCCACACTGCCTGCAGTACAATGAAGTCTCCTGCTGGTAAACAGTGCAGTGTTTGGTGTTTGGATCGCTTCGATTTTATTAGAGATGTATTCCTGATAATCTCTTTCATGAACCATTAAGGGCCCAAACCTTCCCTGAATGTCTGGCCTTAGCTCCCTCCCTGAGTTTCTTCTTGCACCGTTTTCCTCTGCTCTTATTTGGGCAGATAAAATTCAACAGGAACGCAACAAATATTTGTGATGTGCTCTGCCCCATGACTTAACCTCCCAGTGGAGACGTGGTCGGTACGCCATCTTTCCGCTCACATCTATCTCGTTTCCAAGCCAGGCCTCTCGACAGACATCTGCAATCTCCTCCTCTGCATCATCAGCTACATAGCAAGTTCAAATCCAGCCTGGGTGACCTGAGACCTTATCTTAATTCATGTGACAACATCCCAATTTCACTAAAGAGAGAGAGGAGAGTGTTACATTTAACTCCTCCCTCTTCACTCTTAACATCTTTACTGTACTTAGAGGGTCCACCCGTTTCTTTGTCCAGCACAACCTTTCAACCTTGGGAGTCTAGCTCCACTGTCAATGAATGTTGATGTAAACTGAAGTCACAGCCTGACAATTGCTCCCAGTTGCCTCAAGCCCCGTTCTCTCACACTATAGTACAATTTCTCATTTCTGTATTTTTTTTTCTTCCTTTAAACAACACTCCCAAGGGAGCCGACTATCTCTGGACATAGAATTCTCTATCTCTAGTGTTCATAAATAATAAATAAATGAACAGGACAGCCCCTACAGGATCCGATCTGTTTGTATACTTTCATGTACAACAGATTAACAGACTCAAAAGGACATTGTGTAAGAATCCTGTTTTATTGCACTATGTGATAAAATTGGAACTGAACAAATACTATTTTAATCAATACTCAGCTGAGTGGCATTTATTAATATTTCTGTAGAGAATAGTGTGAAAGCAGCAATTTTCACTTCCTGGCTTCTCCTGGGTAAAATCAACTTTCCAGAAGACAGTAGGTTTTGGTGGAATTTTTTTTATTGTTGTTTTTGGTGGTAGTTTGTTTGTTTGTCTGTTTGTCTGTTTGTTTGTTTGTTTGTTTTCCTAGGAACTCAAACTCTTTTCACCAAATTCTGCTCAACCAAAGCAAGCAGCTGGCTGAGAGTTCTTTCGAATCTAGTCAAACTCCCTTGTCCCAAACAAATGTGATTTTTTTTTCCCTTGCTCTGCTGTGAGCTTCCCAGTGTCTCCTCCACACACATGTGCCAAAGACAGCTGAGAAAAGAAAGCTGGAGTCAGCATTGCCTCATCCAGCAGTGAGATGCCCACAGAGTTTTTTACATTCCCACTGAATTTCAGTTTCTACTGTTTGTTGTATTTTTCTTCCTTGGGAAGTTTCTGCCTCAATAACCATCCATTGTACTTTATAACCTATGCTTCTCTGTGGTTTACGCAGCTTCACTGAACTTAGCAAAATTGCTTCCTCTAACCTTTGAAATTAATTCCCTTCTTAATTAAGTTCAATTTTGTCCAGTTCCTCTTAACCCCAAGGCAAGATGGAAAAATCCACTCCAACTCCACAGTAGCATAAAACCAGGAAGTTCCCAGGCTGGCCACTAAATATGGTCAAGGCTGTCCCTTACCCATCACCTATAAAAACACTCTTTGGGGACATATGAAAATTGGAAAAAAAGAATCCTTCTCATAATTTGATTTTTTTTTTAATTAGCGTGTATTATGTGAGTACCACCAGGGGTAAAAAAAACAGATGTTAGGTCACTCTGAACAATAATAAACAAAAATGCCAAGTTTAATACAACTAATGTTCACCTTTGGTAGGAACATTGGTTTGGTTTTACTGATTCATTGCTGAAAAGCCCATGGCTAATTGAACCCTCGGGTGTTTTATAAAGCCACAGCTTTATTGAACTTAGCAAAATAATCATCCCTGTTTGCATACTCTAGAAGCTAATGCTATGAGTTACCACTAATAACTTCTTAATATACAAGATCTGCTATAGAATTGGTACCCAAAATCAATTTTCTAGAGCCCTGATTAAAGATCAATGTGAATTTATTTGTGACTTTATCTATAACAGACATAAGATAAAGCCTTTGATGATCTCAAAACAGAAATGATTATTGAGTATGAGCATCTTGTATTTCCTAACCTAGATGAATAGCAGGTGAGCTTTTATTCTTCAAACCAGGGTGAATATACTCTAGCTGTGCATCTGTGATAACCCAATAGGTAAGATTATTATATAAAGCTGTGTTATTTTCCTCAGCTGTTTAGGATTGTAAGTATCATAAAAATAGCTTGAGCTCTGAATTTAGAAAGAGAGCAAGCAGATGTGCCATAGTACAGAACATGACAGACAGCATAGCATTAATCTTGTTTGTGAACTTATTTCCCCCTTGGAAAATTTCTTTACAAAGATTTACTGAGAGAGAATCCAGTCCTCATTCCATTATAAAAAATTCAGGAGAGTGAGCTAGAAAGAGGCCATGTAACAAAGTTAGAACATTTGGTGGTAATACAAGGTAGGAATTTAAGAGATCTACAATCACATATTAAAGATTTAAAATACTTTGATTTGTCATAAGTTTGATATATGATTTATCAAATTAGCAAAACATTTGCTTTTAATAATGCTCGATGCTAATATTACAGTTACTGTGGTTATGAATAATTTAAATTTGAATTTACATGTTTAATCATTCCTGACTTTAATACAAAAGAGCAAAATGCAATGTTAAGCTGACTGTTTCCCTGATTTCCATGTAAATTGCCAGTGTTGGTAAACTCGTTTGTCATTTAACACAATCCAGAGTTTATTTAATTACTGAATATTCCTTCCAAAGTCTTGAATTAATCATGCAGCCTCGTCTGGAGGACAAACTTTACAGTGATTTGATACTCAGTTCCTCTGACATAGTGGAATAAAGATGACATTTTAAAGTCTAACAAAAACTAGGATTATATTTTTTAAAACTCAATGCTTCAAGTCTATATTATTTGAAATGGATGTTTTCTTTACACTTATTATTCTTTCTTCGAGACATCATCTCATAATAGGTCACTTGATCTTTGACAAAGGAGCTAAAACCATCCACTGGAAACCCTGACTAAGACAATCACCAAAGGACTTTACCTCCATAGTAGCTAAGCTAAGAGTTGACAGTTCTGCTGCTCCAAGGAATGAATTGTAGGCATGATTTTTGGATACAGATTTCCTGATATGGTCAAAGCTTTTTGGCTTGAGTAATTGTCTTCATTCTCAGCCCACAGAGAACAGGTTACATTCATTTAAAAAAAAAAATGGTGTGTTATTAAGATGGTCTATCCATGAAGTCATTTACCAACTGTTTCAATGAACAGTGGTTCCGCTTGGAGGGTGGCACAGATATTAGGTGAGGGTAAGAATCTGGCTCATTGGCTGTGATGAATTTGAAAAACATTCATCTCAGAGAAAGAGTAACTTATAAAGATATCTTCTTCAAAATTGATACAATAGTACAAACGTCAACCAAAGCATTGAGTCTCACTCTTTATACAAGCCACCTCCCAAGTTAATTGTCTACATTTCTTTTGGCTGTATAAATAATTTTGAAGTATGTAAGCTGCTCTAAAAACCATAGTATAGTGTAAAAACATCAAATAAACAATCCTACTAATAGAGAGGCTGAGATAGGAGAAGCATGATTTCAAGACCATTATGTGGTACACAGCAAGACACTGTCAGGTACAAATGAGCTGAAAGTGTATATGGATTGTAGAGTATTGGACCTATTTCTCCAATTACCAAATTAGAGAGGCCACCAAATGACAAACAACAAATTTCTAATTCCTGATACTTTTGAATTTCAAATGATTAGGTCATGTTGGTAATATTAATTTTCATACTCTAAGATATTAAGAAACAGTAATTGTCACTTCCTGTTATTTTTGTTGTTAGAGGTGGAATTAGGTCTGTGTGGATTTGTTCAAAGATTACTTTCTTGCTTTTCCTAGGGTATAGTTTTGCTCCTTATTTTGGTGTTTTCCATCTGTTATCCTTTGTAGGGCTGGATTTGTGGAAAGATATTGTGTAAATTTGGTTTTGTCATGGGATATCTTGTTTTCTCCATCTGTGGTAATTGAAAGTTTTGCTAGGTATAGTACCCTGGGCTGGCATTTGTGTTTTCTTAGGGTCTGTATGACATCTGCTCAGGATCTTCTAGCTTTCATAGTCTCTGGCGAGAAGTCTGGTGTAATTCTGATAGGCCTGCCTTTATATGTTACTTGCCTTTTTTTTCCCTTACTGCTTTTAAAATTCTTTCTCTGTTTAGTGCATTTGGTGTTTTGATTATTATATGACGGGAGGAATTTCTTTTCTGGTCCAGTCTATTTGGAGTTCTCTAGGCTTCTTGTATGTTCGTGGGCATCTCTTTCTTTAGGTTAGGGAAGTTTTCTTCTATAATTTTGTTGAAGATATTTACTGGCCCTTTAAGTTGAGAGTCTTCACTCTCTTCTATACCTATTATCCTTAGGTTTGGTCTTCTCATTGCATCCTGGATTTCCTGGATGTTTTGGATTAGGAGCTTTTTGCTTTTTGCATTCTCTTTGACTGTTGTGTCAATGTTTTCTATGATGTCTTCTGCCCCTGAGATTCTCTCTTCTCTCTCTTGTATTCTGTTGGTGATGCTTGCATCTATGACTCCTGATTTGTTTCTTAGGTTTTCTATCTCCAGGGTTGTCTCTCTTTCTGATGTCTTTATTGTTTCTATTTCCATTTTTAGATTCTGGATGGTTTTGCTCATTTCCTTCACCTGTTTGATTGTGTTTTCCTGTAGTTCTTTAAGGGATTTTTGTGTTTCCTCTTGAATGGCTTCTAGCTGTTTGAAGGTGCTATTTATGTCTTTCTTAAAGTCCTGTATCATCACCATGAAAAGTGATTTTAGGTCTGACTCTTGCATTTCTGGTGTGAAGGTGTGTCCAGGACTTACTATGGTGGGAGAATTGGGTTCTGATGATGCCAAGTAACCTTGTTTTCTGTTGCTTGTGTTCTTATGCTTACCTCCTGCCATCTGGTTATCTCTAGTGCTACCTGCCCTGGCTAAATCTCACTGGATCCTGTCCTTCCTGTAATCCTGGTTGTGTCAGAACTCCTCAGAGTCAAGCTGTGTCTGTGATCCTGTGATTCTGGGATCCTATGATCCTAGACCCATTAGAGCACCTGGGAGTATAGCTTCCTCTGGGTATTATGGAACTTGCTGCAGAGTTTGTGCCCAAGGTCTCCTCAAGGCACCAGTCCAGACAGACTGGAAGCAACCCATGCCACTGGACTGAGTTCCTGCATGCCTGGGTCCCACTGGTCCCAGTTACTCCAGGTGTTGGGACAGATGTTGTGTCCTCCTCACTCTGATCTTATGATTGATCTTGGTCTACACTTATTGTTAATATCATCATATTAGATCCACTTTTGCTTGTGTTTCACTCCATGAGCTTGAGACATTTGTTTTAGATGAGTTCCCGTTCACTTTAATGGCAATTCCTGTTGTCCAAAGGAAAGAAGCCAATCAATGCAAGCAGGAAGGGATAGCAAAACTGTCTTTAGAAGGAAGGAACTGGAGCTGATGAAGCAACAGGCAGCCAGTTATCCTTATGAATCTGGCCTGAGTGCAGAGGAGAAATGAAGAAAACCAGAAGACAGTCAAATGATCATAGAATAGATGTGTTCTCTCAAGGGCATACATATCAATAAGGCTAACCAAAGATCATATGTGTATCATCCCGTTGTCTCATTTTGCCCTGTCTTTACAAGAGGTTCTACCAAGAGGTAGAATTTATCCCTTCAACTCATGCCTAATGAACATCAAATTTGTGAAAGGCAGTATGTTATGCACTTACAATATAGACCCCCTCATGAAAGTCAGCAGTCTGTACATGTTTAGACACTTCCTAATGTCTCAGAACAAAGTACACTTGTTCCTTAAAGTATCAGCATCAGAGAAAACTTTACAAGAAAAACATTTAGAATCATGAAACAACATCAAAGCTACAAGTTTCAAATTCCATATTAGACCCAATGCATGATTGTCTTTGAACTAATAATTTAAACTTCACTAGAGTAATCAAACATTTTTCTGATGTCTTCCCAGACCTTAGTGGGTATATCAGGACAGCCTTCTTTTTGCAATTACACAAATGTACACCCACACTCATTTGTTTCTTAACTGTATATAAAATTATTCTCTTGTCCTAGAGAAGTTTCAACTTTCTGTTCATAAAGAACATCAAGAATCAAGGAAAGAATGATACAGGAGATGGACTGAGTGTGATGGGCTATCTCCCTCATTTGTTCATTCAATAAGCATTGCAAAGCACAAAAGAGTCTGAACAGCCAAAACAATCCTGAGCACTATGAGAGGAATTGCAATACCTAATGTCAAATTACAGAATCATAGTAACAAGACAGCATGTTTACCTTAGCCAGCTTGTCATTTTGATTTAACAGATTTTGATGAAAGGAGTTTGAGTTACTAGGAAAAAACAATTGAGATAGATCGGTAAGTAAGTAGGTAG
>JADRCD010183403.1:2511-14262 GCA_019843815.1 Montemys delectorum
TATAGATTGCAGGATCTCAATTTAAAAAATGAAAAGAAAAAGAAAGAAAAAGATGTGCTTGCTGACAGGAGTCTGATATAGCTGTCTCTTGAAAGACAGGAGCCTGACAAATCCAGAGCCAAATGCTTGCAGCTAGCCATTGGACTGAGCAAGTGGTCCTGAATGGAGGAGTTAGAGAAAGGATTGAAGGAGCTGAAGAAGTTTGCCACCCTATAGGATGAACAAAAATATCATCCAACCAGACCCCCCCCACCAGTACTCCTAGGTACTAAAACACCAACCAAAGTATACTCATGGAGTGACCCATTACTCCAGCTGCATATGCAGCAGAGGATGGCCTTGTTGGACTTCAAGGTGAGGAGAAGTCCTTGATTCTGTGAAAGCTTAATGAGCCAGTGTAGGGAAATACCAGGGTTGGGAGGCAGGAGTGGGTGGGTGTGTGGGGTAGCATCCTCCCAGAAGCAGAGGGAGGGAGGATGGGAGGAGGGAGTTTTTAGAAGGGAAACTGGGAAAGGGGATAACAATTGAAATGTAAATAAATAAAATATTCAGTAAAAAGAAAACAGAGTTACCTTGGTCATGATGTCTCTTCACATTAGTGGAAACCCTAAATGTGAGAGCCCTTGTGCCCAAACATCCTTTTGTTTTACCTTTGCTGACCAAAGAATATGAATTGGCTTACCTTGAATTTATATTTCTTTCATCCCCCTCACAAAATATTCATAAACTTAATTATAATAAATCATTTTAATTTACTTTGTAATGTTTAAGTATACACAACCAGACATCAGGCAGTTGAGAAATAAAACTAGTAATTTTTATAACACAAAAACAATTCTGGAATTCAGGGTTTTCTATTTAATATAAGATTGAAAGAGAAAACATTGTTAAATAAACCTCAAATATTAAAGACTCAATATATCATTAGAAGCATTGTATTATTAAAGATACTTCACATCAGAAACTATCCCAATAATTTAGTAGAGTTAAAACAAACAATGGAATGACTTTATAACGATATGGCTTTTGTTCATGTACTTATCTAAGCCTATAATTTAATGTGTTGTTCTCTAAGGAGCTTAACTACATCTTTGAAGATTTGTCAAGGACCAGGTAACAACAGACACTGAAATGTTTTTAAATATCTTGAAATTTCCTTAGTTCAGTGATCATATCTTCTTTAAATTAGAGCTTTTATTGAACTTATATATATCCATACAAATCTTAGAGGTATTAGTTTCATTATTATTCCCAAGATTGTTTTCCTCGTAGATAATTCCAAGTATATCACTGGAAAGCTGTTCATGAAGAAAAGTAGTATTCTGCCAGATCAGAAGAGATATCAAGTCTTCAGATGCACATCAGTGGATTGAGTTTTTCAGGTAGACCTGAAATCCTGTGAGAAATGGAGAGAGGAGATAATAGCATTCCCTGGAGCTTCTAACAACTGAAGCTGTTAATAGCTACAGTTATGGACATGAACATAGTCACTAAAACAAAGTTTTCCTAGTCAAAGCAAAAGTACTATGAATGCACACAATGAGATCAAAATAAAAGTCCCTAGCCATATCAAATGTTATAAATTTATATCTTTGTATATAATTTCTTTCTAAACTAATAGCATAATGAAACTCTTTCTCCAAATATGTAAACTATAATTAAATATATGAGGGCTTCATAACTCTTGAGTGTCTCCTCATTACCCTGAAAAGCACAGAACCATTAGTTTTAAGCAAAATGAGTTAGAATATTTTAGTTTGTATTTATTCTTAGCATCATGCTAGTTCACTTTCATATAAAATTAGTTTTCTTTAACTATTTTTAAAACGTTATTTATTTGTATATACACACATACACACACACACACACACACACACACACACACACACACACACACACCATGAAGAGTATTTGGAAGCCAGAGGCCAGATCTTTCTTATTACATGCTTTCTGTGAATCAAATTCAGGTCTTTAGTTCTGGCTTCCAGAACCTTTACATGCAGAACCATCATCTAACTGGGCCCTTCTTGTTATTGCTTCTAAACAGATGTATATTTTACTCTGAACTGTAAAGTTTCAAAGAAAAAAAATCCTCACATAAGAGTTTTAAACACCTTGATAAGTTTAGTTGTTAGTGAGCCAGTGAGCTAGAGAGCATTTCTTCTACTGGGTGTAACAGAACTATCCAGTTTTATAAAGTGGTTTGCAAGTTTGCAGGTTGGTTATTGACTAGGACTTCAGATTGCTTTCATTGTATGGATCAAAAATGGGAATATTTTGTTTTCATGCTTATTCAGGTCAAAACCTTTCTCCTTAAAAACTGGAGAAATTCACTATATCACCTCAGGTTTTAGCTTTACTTCTGATAATGTGAAGTGTTAGTGTAACTCCAAACTGAATTATTCTGTTGGGGTATGGTATGGGAGTACAGTTTAAAGCCATAGTGACTTATAAGTCAAGATTTATAGGCTACTATTTCATAGGGCAGTACAATTCCACAATCAGAATGAGAAGAAAAGTCAATTCACAGGTCAATTATTGCTGTCACAAAGATTTGATTAATATTTCATGAATATATTTTAAATTCACAGAGAAATTTTTGTCCTTAGACTTTGGACTGAGAAAGAGTTCACTCAAGAATCACTAGTTCTTCACCTAGAGCTAGAATGTAGAATGCTATCATATGTACATATGTCCAGAGAAGAAAATTAAAAAAAAAGCTGAAGCTAGAATAACCAGCTGTTACAGCAGCATAACTTTTATCCAGATTTTTTTTTCTGCAATTATGTCAGCAATGGTTACACTTCCATCTCTTTCTAGATTCTGATATTAGGCTCATGATAGTGTCCATTCTCATGCATCATTGTTAATTTCAAACTGTGACACCACTGATGAGATCAAATCATTTGTCTGTTGAGGTCATGTATTTCTCATAACCTGGGTATTAAGAGTGCTGTTGATGTGGTATTAGATGGAACACAGCAGAGAGGGGAACGACTATGCCACAATTCAGTCACTTAGGTTGAGGAAAGGTTTTCTCACTAGTATTTCACAAAGTAGAAACTTCTCCTCAGAGATGAATTATGTAAACTAAGGGTTTGTGGCCCCTGATGAGGGTTGTGTTGCTGTTTAGCTTCTACGGAGTCCTATGGCTATTAAAGGTTCTTGAGGCTAGACTGTAAAAGAGATTTATTTGGCCTCAATGTAAAAAGAGAATGCAGCAGGCTATTTTCTCATTGGGACGATTACATGGCAGCCAGATCAGCAGTTCTTATAAAATACGGTATTCATTATTTGTACTCCAGCCAAATATGTGGATATTTCTGCTTTCAAAGCTAGTGATTCAATGAGCTTCGCATAGAATCTGTCTATTTATCATGTACATGGTATTAACTGAAAAGTAGGAGGTTATTAAAAGCATATTAAAAAAAAAGCCTTAAGTACAATACATGAGTAGAATAGATATCTGATTCCTGGTGTCCTGTCTTTGTAGAAATGCAGACATACTATTTCTTTGAAAGCACCACCCTGCTTTTTATCTCTTCTGGTGGTGCATTCTCTCCTCTACCTTCACACTCCTTAGTTTACTTCAGCTGTCTCCTCTGTCACAATCTACAAATTATTTCGTCAGTCTTTCTCTTTAGCTCAGCTGAATTTTAAGATCAATGAACTTACTTGCCTATTTGACAGGGCTATCAGTTGTTGTAACAATTAATTAAGCCTTACAAATTATTGTAACCCATGACAAGCAGTCTACATTGTTTAATCAGCATGCAATCCCACAGTTAAATTTGCCTGAAATAGACATGATGTTCCACAAGGCAGATATTTTGAACCAGCTGTCCAGCTTAGAATTTACTGAACACCTTTGAAAAAGAAAAACATTAAGCCTTCAATACAAGAATCTTCTGAAAGCACTTGAAATGTCCTTTTCTCCTTCAAAACCTAATTTGTAGTCAAGCTAAGGTGTAATGAGAAACAGTGCTCTGTCTGGTTGGTGTTTAGCACTAATTCAGGGAAGACAAAGCAACCAGAGAGCAGTATCTAAGAGGAGAGGATACTAATGGCAGGGCTATGTAAACACACTTACCACATTTTCATTTATCTGGTTCATTGACTTTGTCTTGTGAAAATTATAGCCAAGGAGTGAAGCTGGTAATGTGAACAACTTCACGGCTGATTGTCACACTTAAAATATCATTCAACCTGACAAGCTGGCTGGGAAGCCAACAATCTATCTACCTATAAAAATCCATTTTGGTCTGCTCAGTGCTGAGAAACATTCTTCACAGGATAGCCCTGGCAAACACATTAGCTCTGTAGTTGTGTGTAAGATGACAGAAATCATGTTTCCAGAAACACTATATGTGTCTGGATTTTAGTTGAGGCTATGAAAAGTTTGCAATATATAAACTGTCTTCAAAATCATTATTTTAAAGTGGCATATTTCCTTTTCTAAAGACATAAATGTATGTGTTAATTTATTCCCAGCAGGGGAGATACTTTTTTTTTAATGCTTGTCCCCTTGTGAAAGCAAATATATGGAAAAAGAGGAAAAGATTGAAAGTGAGAGGAAGGGAAGGCATTGGGAAGGTATCTTATGGAAACTATGCATTCCCAGTATAATCTACTAATCACTACTAACTAGATCCACAGCACATCCATAGCAAGAATCAGTCCTGCACAACTATTTAGAGCTGTATGTGTTATTTGTATACTTCCTAGTCAGTTATGTCATTGTTTCCAAAAAAGAAAAAAAATGCCTGGATTCAAGCTCCACAGCCAGTCCCAAAACTCTCAGAGGAAGCTCCACTCCCAGGTGCTCTAACATGCCTAGGATCAGAGGTGAGGAGGACACAACATCTGTCCCAACACTGGGAATAACTGGGACCAGCAGGACCCCGGCACAAAGGACCCCTTCAGCCCAGTGGCTTAGGTTCCTTCCAGTCTGTCTGCACTGGCCAGTACCCTGAGCAGACTTTGGGTACAAACTCTGCAGCCAGTCCCACAACACCCAGAGGAAGCTCTACTCTCAGGCACTCTAACAAGTCTAGGATCACAGGATCCCAAGATTAACAGGATCATAAAGACAGCTTGAATCTGAGGAGTTCTGACACAACAAGGATCATAGGAAGGACAGGCTCCAGTAAGATTTAGCAAGGGCAGGTACCACTAGAGATAACCAAATGGCACAGGGCAAGTATAAGAATATGAGCAACACAAACCAAGGTTACTTGGCATCATCAGAATCCAATTCTTCCACCATAGCAAGTCTTGGACACACTATCACACTGGAAAAGCAAGATTCAGATCTAAAATCACTTCTCATGATGATGATACAGGACTTTGAGAAAGACATAAATAGCACCCTCAAAGAAATACAGGAGAACACAGATAAACAGCTAGAAGCCCTTAAAGAGGAAACTCAAAAGTCCCTTAAAGAACTACAGGAAAACACAATCAAACAGGTAAAGGAAATGAACAAAACCATCCAGAATCTAAAAATGGAAATAGAAACAATAAAGACATCAGCAAGAGAGACAACCCTGGATATAGAAAACCTGGGAAAGAAATCAGGAGTCATAGATGCAAGCCTCATCAACAGAATACAAGAAATAGAAGAGAGAATCTCAGGGGCAAAAGATACCATAGAAAACATTGACACAAAGTCAAAGAAAATGCAAAAAGCAAAAAGCTTCTAATCCAGAACGTCCAAGAAATCTAGGACACAATGAGAAGACCAAACCTAAGGATAATAGATATAGAAGAGAGTGAAGACTCCCAATGAATGGGCCAGTAAATATCTTCAACAAAATTATAGAAGAAAACTTCCCTAACCTAAAGACAGAGATGCCCATGAACATATAAGAACCCTACAGAACTCCAAATAGACTGGACCAGAAAAGAAATCCCTCCCATCGCATAATAATAAAAACACTAAGTGCACTAAATAAAGAAAGAATTTTAAAAGCAGTAAAGAAAAAGGGTCAAGTAATATATAAAGACAGACCTATCAGAATTACACCAGACTTCTCATCAGAGACTATGAAAGCTAGAAGATCCTGGGCAGATGTCATACAGACCCTAAGAGAACACAAATGCCAGCCCAGACTACTATACCCAGCAAAATTCTCAATTACCATTGATGGACAAAACAAGATATTCCATGAAATTTACACAATATCCTTCCACAAATCCAGCCCTACAAAGGATAATAGATGGAAAACACCAACATAAGGAGCAAAACTACACCCTAGAAGAAACAAGAAAGTAATTTTTTCAACAAACCCACACAAACCTAATCCCACCTCTTACAATAAAAACAATAGGGTATAACAATTACTTTTTCTTAATATCTTAATATGAAAATTAATATTACAAACATATCCTAATCCACTGAAATCCAAAAATATGAGGCATTAGACATTTGTTAACTATCATCCAATGGTCTCTCTAATTTGGTAATTGGAGAAACAGGTCCAATATTGTACAATCCATATACACTTTCAGCTTGTTTGTACATGACAGTGTCTTGCTATATACAACATAATGGTATTGAAATATTGCTTCTCCTATCTCAGCCTCTCTATTAGTAGTATTGTTTATTTCATAGTTTTACACTATGTTATGGTTTTCAGAACAGGTTACATATTTCAAAACTATTTATACAGCCAAAAGAAACAGACAATTAAATTGGGAGGTGGCTTGTAAGGGAACAACAAAGAGTGAGACTGAATGCTTTGCTTGACATTTGTAACTATTGTATCAAATCTGAAGAAGAGGACTTTATAAGTTACTCTTTCTCTGAGATGAATACTTTTCCAAATTGTCACAGCCAATGAACCAGATTCTTACCCTCACCTAATGTCTCTGCCACCCCCCAAGCAGAACCATTGTTCATTGAAACAGTTGGTGAATGATGTTATGGATTGACCATCCTAATACTCATACAATTTCTTAAATGAATGTAACCTGTTCTCTGTGGGCTGAGAATAAATACACTCACTCAAGTCAAACAGCTTTGACCATAGCAGGAAATCTGTATCCAAAAATCATGACTACAATTCATTCCTTGGTGCAGCAGAACTGTCAACTCTCAGCTTAGCTACAATGGAGGTAAAATCCTTGGTGATGTGAGGGTCATTGAAGTACAGCCTTACTACAATGAAATCCAATGTCTAAAAATTGTCCTTCTTTTGGACTTGTACCACAGTAAGAGCCAAGATTTTAAGCTCTACTAAACACAAAACAAACAAACAAACAAACAAACAAAAGACTTTATATATTTATATTAATTTAAGTAAATATTAGTAGTGATGTATTATTTTGAAATATACAGTTAATATGTTTGGAGTTATTTAAAATTTATATTGAGAAAAACATGTATTTTCAGTATTGCTATAGACTAGCATCTATATAAGACTGTTAAATTGATTATTGTTTTATTTCAAACAACTTTTATTATATTCATTTTTATTATTATAATATCTTATACATTTTAAAGAATATGACAAAAAAGGTAATGTAGGTACTGAAGGGGAACTCCTTGGAGGGGTTCGGGAACAAAAGGGAAACAAGAATGTGATTTAATTCTATTTACTTAAAATATGTTTTGAAATATTAACAAATTCAGATAAATTGAAATCATGTATCTTTTCTCATCATAATGCAATAAAACTTAAATAAATTAAAAATATAAGTAATAACAACTATTAGTACTTATCACATATGCACATCATCTGCAGACAGTTAATGTATGGAAAAAGATGAAGGATTCAGTGACTTTTGTGGGTATAAAGGAGTGAACTTCATGTCCCCATACTCTGTTCCTTCACATGGCTTTTTACCTCCACAGGTAATGTGCAACTACCATGCTATGTATCTATCTCTATATCATAGAGCTGTAGCACCTGCAATAGGTCCTTGGACTTCTGAATTTTTGCATTTCCCATGGATTCTGTAATTAATGTCCTACGGGTCCTGAGGGACAGTGTATATATGTGTGTGTGCATACACGTGATGATGTGTAAACATGTGTGTGTGTCTGTGTGTCTTGCATAGCTCATGTTTTTTCAGGAGACACTAATTTTAGAATAATTCCTGCAACCCCTAGGTTTTGCACTGTACATAAGGTTTTTCATGAGTGGCAGGAGGAAGGGAATGAGCAATGGCAGTGGGTTACAGTACTTCCTCTTAGCTGGCTGTGGGCATGTCTTTTCCCAGGGAGTATGCAGTAACATGACATTGAAGTGGCTGGGTTTGTGCATGAGGCAGAGCCAGGACCAGACTTGCTTGTGTAGTTGTTGAGTAGAGAACAATATTCCCCAGGGAACATAGGGCAAGTGCCTACATAGTCTGAAGAGGCCCCTCCACCAGCACTGTGTGGTTCCTTGCCCAGGATTCCAAAGGAATGCTCATTATCCTGTAGGAAAAGAAACTATTGCACCAGTCAGCACCTCAGCAATTATCTGTGCTGTAGAGACAAGGGTAGATGGCACCACTGAGGCCATTTTCCAACAGGGTTTAGACCCCAGTATAAAAAGGCTTCATGTATAAGCACCATGTTATTTTATGGTTTAGAACTTGAGTAAAGAGCTAGGAAATTTGAATTTAGAGGGGTCATAATCACATGTAATTTCTAGGCTATTAGCCAAAAGGATTGAATTATAAAGATGTTGAAGTGTGAAAATCAGTATCAAGTGGGAAAGCCATATGAATCAAATGGAGTTGCTTGTGTCAAATCCAGTCTAGGCTCCTTTTCCCATTGCTGTGTTACAACACTCTGACAAAAGCAACTTAAAGAAGAAAGAATTTATTCTGGCTCAGAAGTCAAGACTGCAGTCTATCATCATGGGGAATCAAAACAGCAGAAGCTTGAAGGATATAGTCATATCACATCCACAGTCAGGAAGCAGAGAATAATGAATGTTGTTGCGTAGCTAGCTTCTTCCCTTTTATGAAGTTAAGGATTCAAGCCTAGGGAATGGTGCCTCCCACAGTGGGCAGGTCTTCCCTCCAGCATTAACCTAAGATAATCTTCCACAGATCTGCTAAGAGATGACTCCAAGATGGTTCTGGATCTCATCACATTGACAATTGAGATTAATCATCACAAACTCAAGAGAAAAAGAGAAAGGCAATCATAAGCTATAATGGAAAGCCTAACAGACGATCATTGGTCACAGGATGTCTGCTTCCAGCTTTGCTACTGATTGTAGCTGAAGAGATTGTTTCAGACTATCTTTATGACACTCTTCTCTTTGCCTTTAGAACACTGCCTCACTGAACTGTGGGGCAATGGACTGTGCCACCAGACAGAAAACTGGTAAGGTTGTAGCAAGTTCAGAACCCTAATAAATTTCATAATTAAGAAGGGAAAGAAAACAATTCTGCTTCATGATTATGCCAACCATTGACTGACACAATTTCATCACACTAGAAAGCCAGTGTCTGCTTCTTTGAACCATGGCATCCAGCACAATGTATTTTATTTTTTCTGGGTGGTTCTTTATATCATCTTAATTCAGATGTGGCCTGGTTTCTTCTTATTATTCTTTTTTAACCCTTTATTAAATACCTGTGCTTGTCACTATCACTATATTTCACGGCTTCCTATTGACCTTCCTATTTCACATAATAGACCCAAAGTTTTGAAAGATAATTGTCAGTTAAATGAGTCCCAGCTCTAATCATAACCCTGCTGTAACTATCAAAAATCATCTGTGACTTTAGAAACATTAAAATCTACTGAAATGAATACAGGAACTGAACCAGACTGTGCTAGGTATTAATATAGTAGCTCAAGAATACTGTGTTTAAACAAAGAATACCTTTGATGCAAGGCAATGATCAAACAAGGTTATCACAGTAAAGAAATGAATAGGGAAAAGGCTTGTAGAAGTTATTGATTTTAGAAGAACCCTCAAGGAAGGGAAGATGTCATAGGTTGAGTCTGTACAACATTCATATACATGGGGTCATGGGAATGTTAATTTTGATCAAATTTATGGATTTCCTTTTAATTATTTCTTCTCAAGATAACTAGCTGAAACAAATTGTACATCACTTGGCAATATGTAGCTCTGCACTTCATGCATTGTGTGAGTAGCATGAAGTAGGAAAAGCAAAATTCATCAAGGAGATGGAATGAATATATTCATAGTGAAATATGAAACTAGATCTGTGGCATAGTTTGATAATTTATTGTTTACAATTTTAAAGATTATATATAATGATTCTGTGCTGGAGTGATGAGTAGTGTCATGTCCCACTTCACTTTGCATTCTGTAACTTTAGCCAGTAATATACATGTTAAATATTTTAACATATTTTTGAAATTTTCATGCATATATGCCTTATATTTTGATTATATTGATTTCCTTGCTACTTTCTCCTCCTAGATTTATCTGATATACCCCTACCCCTTATCCCTGTACGTATTTTCCTTCTATATCATGTCTTTTAACTTTTACAACCCACCAAAACATATTAATGATGCTCACACAATAGTAAGTGGGAGGCCATTTCCTGAAGCATTGTTTGCCTTCCAGAGATCATTGTGTTAATCTGGCACCCTCTTTCTTAGCAACAGTGGTGTTGGGCTTGGGAGACTTCTGCCTAACTCCATTTTGCCAGGAATGCTTCCTGGCTTGACTTGTACAACTCTTGAAAAGACATCTACAGCTGCTAGGACTTCATAAGTACAATAGTCATGTGCAGAAGACACCTGGGTCTTATACAGTTTCTACAATGTATCCTGCTCTGAAAGTCCTCCTGTCTCCTCATCTGCAATGGTCGATAAGCTGTGGGGTATGAGATATAATTAGGAGGTCTCATTTCCAGCTTAGCTTTCAACACATATCCCGTTGTTGTGTGTCAATCAATTATAATGTCTTGCATTAACGTTTGTCCACTGCACAAAGAAGCTTCTCTGATGACACCTGAAACTGCACTAAGCTATGAGCAAAGAGATTTGTGTTTACAGGACAACACGATGTCAGAAGCCACCGAGGAAAAACTAAAGGCATGAATACGACTATTCTGTAGATGGCACAGAATTTTTGTGTGCTGTGCAAGGGGAGGTTATGAGGCAAAAGACCCTAGTAATTAAGCCCTTTCATCCTGGTTGGTGAAAGTAAGAATTAATTACAAGAAGCTAGGGGTCTCTTGCCATAGAATAGCAAAGACGTAAAGAAAGGTAAATATTACAAAAAATAAAAGTGTGTGCTCTCACTACTGCCCATTGCTACTGTCCTCGGATAACTCGTGCCCTGGCTGGTCTTCTCTCACCCTCCTGTCCTTTTTCATTCTTAGCCTCCCTTTCAGGTGTATGCAGTTCTCCGTGGCTGCTGGACAGTTACAGAGCTGGAGCAAGTTTAGGGTGAGGTAGAATAAGAAGGACTAGCACACAAGCATGGATTTTGAAATGTTTAACAAGTACTTGTAATATTGAAGGAGTCTCTTCACACAGGCAGCCACATGTCCCTTCTCCTGGAAGTAAGGGAGAAGCTCTTTTAAATAGAGAGAAACAGCTGCACAAGTTTCCAAGGAATGCTGGCTTTTAAAAATTGCCAGGTAACTCAGACCCGAAAGGACATGCATGGTATGAACTCATTGATAAGATAATATTAGCCAAAATGGAGAGACTACCTAGGATTCAAGTCATATACCATAAGAAGTAAAACAAGCAGAAAGGCCTAAGTGCAGATACTTCAATCCCACTTAAAAGGGGGAAGGAAAGAATAACTAAAG
>JADRCD010183405.1:0-37752 GCA_019843815.1 Montemys delectorum
GATAGATAGATAGATAGATAGATAGATAGATAGATAGATGATAGATAGATAGAAACACATGATAGATTAGATACATAGGCAATAGAGATATAGATGATATAGATAGATGATAGATTGATAGGTGATAGATTATATAGTTAGATGATTGATATACTGATAGATTATAGATAGCTGGAAAGATAGATAGATGATATAGATAGATAATAGATGTTGAAAGCAAAGTACTTTATGCTTTATAAAACATGGTGTCATAAAGCCTAGCTGGTCTTGAACTACTAGAATGGAATAGCAGGCATATACCACAATACACTTTAAATATTGCTAGGGGTCAAACCCAGGGCTTTGAGGATGATAATCAATTATTCTGCAAAATGAGCTATATCTCAAGTCTAAAATAATTGTGTACAAATCTTGATTTTTTTAAAAAAAGTATAGAATAAAAGGAAAGGACCCAAGGAGCTGAAGGGTTTGCAGCCCCTTAGGATGAACAACAATGTGAACTAACTGGTACCCTCAGAACTCCCAGGGACTAAACCAACAACCAAAGAGTACATATGGTGGTACTCATGGCTCCAGCTGCATATGTAGCAGAGGATGCCCTAGCCGGTCATCAATGGGAGGGGAGGCCCTTGGTCCTGTGAAGGTTCTATGCACCAGTAGGGGCATAGGGGAATGCCAGGGCCAGGAATCAGGAGAGAGTGGATTGGTGAGCAGGGGGAGTGGGGGAGAGAACAGAATTTTGTTTTGTTTTATTTTGTTTTGTTTTTTTAGGAGGGGAAACTGGGAAAGGAGATATCATTTGAAATGTAAATGAAGAAAATATCTAATAAAAAAAGAACAAAAAGCACAACCCAGCTAATACTTGTCATTCATGAATAAAAATATTGCAAGACAATTATACATGGGAGTAATCTTATAGAAAAGATTATTTAGTAACAGTTTTAGTATTTATTTAATGATATTACCAGTTAGTAATTCCTATTACAACACTGCAATCTATAGGGTGGCCTAGTGGACTAGGCACAAGACTAAAAGTTCATGTTGTCATTGCCTTTGTAGGATTTCACACTGGGAATAAGCATACCATCTCCCTGGAAACCCAAAATCATCATTTTACTTTTAACTTAAGAACGAATTAATATTTTATTGTTCTGGCACCAGATAAAAGAATTATCTTGCTTGTAGAGAGTTATGGTGTCAATGAGACTGAGAATCATATCCAGTGTGACAAACTGGGACAGCAATGTGTGATCCATATCACCACTGTTACTCTAGGCAGAAGTTGTTCATTAGTAGAATAAGAAATGGAGTGAATTCAGCAAAACATCAGATAGAGCCTGGGGAGTCATGTGGAAGCTGAAGTGGCCAAAGACACCACAAGAAGACCTAGAGTCAACTAAGCTGGGTCCATGGGGGCTCACAGAGACTGAACCACCAACCAAAGAGCATGCAGAGACTAGATCTAGGTCCTCTGCATATTTGTAGCAAAGCTATAGCTTTGTCTTCTTGTGGGTCCCCTAGTAATTAGGTGAAGGCTGTCTCTGACTCTGTTGCCTACCATTGGATCCCCTTCTCCTAGCTGGACTGCCTGGTGAGGCCTCAGTGGAAGAGAATGGACCTAATCTGCTGGGACTTGATGCCCAGGGCAGAGTGGTACCCAAGGAGGTCTCCCTTTCTCTGAAAGAAGGGGTGGGACTTGATGCCCAGGGCAGGGCGGTACCCAAGGAGGTCTCCCCTTCTCTGAAAGAAGGGGTGGGACTTGATGCCCAGGGCCGGGTGGTACCCAAAGAGGTCTCCCCTTCTCTGAAAGAAGGGGAGCATGTAATAGGGAAGGGATTTGTAAGTGTGGGACTGGAAGGATATGGGGGAAGGGGACTGAAATAGGGATGTAAAGTGAATAAATAAATTAATTAATGATAAAAAAGGATATTGTGGAGAAAAACTACAATTATACCTAAGATCTACAGAGGCTTTAAAAAGGTTTATAATCCATAATTTATCTCATTTTACCCAATAATTGTTTCATCTAGTAATTGCAACTACACTACAAAATATTTTCAATTGATTTCAGAAAGAAACACAATTCACCCTGAAATCATACAATGACATTTAAAAAGAACTATTCTATGTAACAATTATGTAAATCAATGGTCATTTCTTCAAAACTAAATTGAAAGTGCACGTAATGTACATTAATACACACCAAAGACTTTAACATCCAAAATTATATAAATGTCAATGATTCTGGAATTCACTTATTGTTGAGTCAAATATTTGAAATTCCTTTTATAATGAAACAGAAAAGAAGGCTTTATGACATCAAAGGAATGTAGTGCACAAAATACAATTCCAGTGAATGGTTTACAAAAAGAATTTGGTGAAATAATTTCACTGTGAGACTCTGATATTATTCAAATACACATGCGAGATTTGAATATCAGTGATTTACACAGTGAATTATAATAAATTCAACATCCTAATTAGAAAGCATGCACAAACCTATCACGAAAGGACAAAATATACTAATAAGAAATAAGGAAGTATAGATTCTAAGTTATTTCTAACTATTTATGAGTGGACTGTAAAAAAATGATAGAAGTAGATAAGTGACAGTTATCTTAATCACATGGTTAAATGGATAGATGCTTCATTTGAGAGTATGAGAAATCAATATATCTTATTACATCCTTTAAAATATGTATTTTGGGTTTGTTATAGGTATACTCTAAATAAACCCAAAACTATCATGTATAAATACTGTTATGATGATATCATTTTCATGTTAAATTTTTCTGACTTCAACTGTTTGTTTTAGTGATGATCGAAAATGTGTAATTTATGTAGAAGTTGAATCCATTTAGAGATGTAAAATATAAGTTTTGTCCCCTTGTCATTATCAGTCTACTGTCCACTCTTTACATTGATCCCCTGCATCTCCAGCTACTGGTTATACTGCAATATCCATCACAAATCAAGGGTACAAGGGCTAAACCCTTATGATGCCGTGTGCTCCACAGACATAAAGAGTATGATAGTGATATGAACGAAGGAGAAATTATAACGAACATAATCAGTCATGGTTTTATGGTATTTGCTCAACTATAATCTGTTACATACTTACTTCAGATTAGACATTTTATTTATAGAGTCTGTGTTAGTCATCAAGGTAAAATTTATTTTACCTTAGAGTGTTAGGTGTTCAAATTCAAGACTGAGCAGTTCCATTGACTTGGGTTTTTGACTAGGATGACTAGGGCAGATGCTTTACTTGAAGCACATATATCTAAAGTCAAGAAGCAGAGAGTAGACAAGGAAAGATCCCACAATTCATTTTGGTGGCACCCCACCCATGATTCAACAATGCTCCACCATCCTCTGAATGGGGCATAGTGTTCCTCCATCTTGCCATGCTAGAGACCTATGTTTATAAATAAACATTTGAGATATCCATCCAAAATACAGCAAACTCTATCTGTATGTTATATTAACTGATAATTGAATAGAAAAAATATAATACACATCATATCAATCCTAAGTCTTGAAGGAATATTTAACACAAGAGAAACTTACTACTAGGCTAATAGCTCTATATTTGTCTATCGAGTTTTCCCTTTCAATCACTTTAGTTTTTTTTATCTGTGAAGAATGCATTGGACAAGAAAATATCAGTTAAAGCAGGATACCAGGGATAATCAGGGGTAGATGTGCAAAGTCCTGAGTTCCAAGGGGGAAGGAAAAAACTGCCTCTCAAAAAATCACCTCTGGGGGGATGGAGAAGTTAAGAGAACAGTTTGCTCTTCTAGAGGTCCTGAGTTTAAATCCCAGCACCCTCGTGGTAGCTCACAACCATGTATACTGTAATCTGATGCTCTCTTCTGTCACGCAGGTGTACATGCAGATAGAGCACTCCTATATATAAAATAAGTAAGTAAATCTTCAAAACAATTGCCTTTGGATCTCTACACATACACAGTGGCACATGGATATGTGCACCCACATATTGTATGTACACACATACACAATAATAATCAATAATTTTAAAAGATGTGACTTAGTTGTATTTAAATTTTTCACTTAAAGATGTTGTCTAAACTTAATGAGTTTAGGATTTCTTGGCAAGAAAGTTCAATTAGTTTAGAAAAAGCACATAATTTTAAGGTACATTCTCAGTATATAAATGCAATAACCAAGTAACCTAAAGATTTAAATTCATGAACATAGTTGACTTAAATAGCTTAGGTAAAACAGAGCTTGAATGCAGATACGAATATATAAAATGATCAAGAATTTTTATGTCATGCATTGTGGTCATGGTGGTAACATGATAGACCCAGTCAGACAAATGCAATGTCACCAATAGAACATGGAGAAAATGATGTTGACACCTTATTTCAAAAGTAGAAGAGGAAGAAACAGCATGTCCAGAGAAGGGTGGGTAATGAAGAACAATGGTTTTTATGGCTTAATTAGTCTGGTAAGCTGGGCAGTGGTGGCAAATGCCTTTAATCCTAGCATTTGGGAGGCAGAGGCAGACAGATTTCTGAGTTTGAGGCCAGCCTGGTCTACAGAGTGAGTTCCAGGACAGCCAGGGTTATACAGAGGAAACCCTGTCTCGAAAAACCAAAATAAATAAATAAATAAATAAAAAATAAAAATTAAAAAAAAAAGTAGTCTAGTAAAATCATAAAGTGGGCAATCACTTTGGTGTATGCTGAGTAACAACACACACTTGAGAAACGAGGGCACTGTGTCTAGTTGATAACCTTTGATTACAGGGAGAATACATTTTTAAAGTTTATTTATTGCTTCTTATTATAACAAAGGTCTCATAAATCCAAGGCTAGCATGCAATTTCCAAGGCTGTACTTGAACTCTGGATCCATCTGCCTCTATCTCCTGTAGTACTTGGATTACACGCATGCACCCCAACATCTAGTTTTATGTAGGGATATATATTAAAGCCATGGATTCGTGGAAGCTAGGCGAGTACTCCAACAATAAAGTAAAACCATCAGTCTCAAATCTTTTACTGATTCTGCATAAGTCACCCAATTGGATTGTTCTGAACTACAAGGAAAAGACCACATCCAAAGGATGTTCTGGGCAATGACAGGTTCTGCAGTTCTGTGAAGACTTTAAGAAATCGTTTTCTGGGTTCTTGGGGGAAGATAGTCCCCCAAGGAAAAAACAATGAAAAATAAAAACAGAGGCCAACCAAATCCATGTGTGTGAATTATTATTTTCTGCCTCTCCAATGTACATCTTAAATGGGTATTATGATCTGACACATTGCAATTTTTATCCAAAAGAGCTTCAAATACCTAACTGCTCTGATTAAGCCAAGATATCTTCATTTCTCATCCAAAGCTTAAAGACTGTTTAACTCTCACTGGAATGTCCAAAGGGAGAAAAAAATAACCCAAGGAGCAAGATGTAAGGGAGCTTCGGTCTCTAAGGTGCTTTATTTACCACATAAGTAGTGCTGACGGTGATCTCTTATAGCTGTGTACACATGTGTATTTATGGAAGTTTATATGTTATATAAACTCATCCAGATAGCAAACCTCAGGGAAAATAAAATGGAAAGAAACATTTTGGGGTAGAGCTAAAAAGACTGAATTACTCATATTGTTGCTACATTATTTTTTCTTTTGGGCACCTAATTCGTGTCACATTAAGCTAGACATAAACTGTTAAAAAATGAATAAGTGAAGAAATAAAGTCTTATCATTATAAATTTGTGAGATTATTTTTTTGTTAAAATACTGAAACTCCTGGAAGAAAACTAATTGACTAAAAACCCTTCTAACTTTCTATAAGAGGATTTTCTATAAGAGGCTGCTATGGATGAGTGAGAATATGAATGGATTGGTCTTCCTGTACATTCCACACTGGGAACATAAGCAAGAAATTCTTTGCTTATGTGAATCCAATGTTGACTTAGCTCATGGAATAATGTTCAGAAGACACTAAACACAGCCCTGTTCAACATAAGAAGTATTTATGCACAGTATCACCTGGGCTCGGGAGACGAAGGTTCATCTAGAGTTTCCATTCTAATAGTGACAGAAGACAGATAGAAAGTAAGAAATTAAGTCATTCTAAATAAACATTAAGCTGTCTAAAGAATTTATAACAGGAAGATCAATCCACAATAAGAGGTAATTTAAACCAATGCTCAGAAAAGTTCCTGGAGGAGATGAAACCTAAATAGTTAGAGGGATCCATGCTGAGGGAACTGTGTATGCAACAAAACGCAAGAGAATGGAATAGAAGCTTGGCACATTTGATCAATAGGAAAATGTCCACACTGCTACTGGAAAATAACAACAACAACAAAATAGTTTGACATTAGAAAAGACATAGGGACTCACTTATAGTTAATTTGGTAAATCATGGAGCTTTTATTTTATCAAACTGGAATTCTGTGGACATTTTAGGAGAAGGCAGATCTAATATGATTTTCTCTTTTCAGAGCTCACTCTGGCTATTTCCTGGAAACTGGATTATAATTTGGTCAAAGGAAAGACTGAAAGAGCAGCTGTTCTGCCTCATAGGGAAGGGAAGAGTACTTCAATGCAGACTACAGCAAGAACAAAAATGTGTGGGATACATGAAGGAACCTTTGCTTGTATAATGACAGAAGTAATCATGATTTAGATGAGAGGCAAAGAAAAGAAGAAAGTCTGATTTTATTCAGTAGGTGTGTAGTGGTATTATTTTGTATGCTAAGGAAAGCTAAACTAAATGGAAATACAGAAACACAGAGTACTTAAACTTAGTGCTAGAAATGTTAATTTGGAAAGGCCAAGTAACCAGCTAAGTCCTGGCATGAAGTAGATGCCACCAGTGTCAGCTGAAACGGCGGAGATTTAGGGCATCAGGTGATTACCTCCAAGCAATGAAAACTAGAACCAAACAGGCTAGCAGCTCTACTTGTCTTAAGTCAAAGCGCTAATTGATAATCTTGATAACAACATACTGAGGAAAGACTCTGAATAGTGGTGCCATCATTTTCTTCTTATATGAATCAAGCCCCTGATTCCTTGTAATTCTGAGACTAAACTAAAAAAGCTATTAATATTAGCACAATTTTAAAGATGGAGACAATGCTTGAAGGAAGCAGAATAATTTACCCAACATCACTCCTGTCCTATTATTTTGCTAATAATCTACTGAGATAAAATAAATTTTATTTTCCCAAACTTTTCTTACCAAGAAGATCTTAAGACATAATAAATCCTGGAACCCACAGGAAAGGTCAGCAAAACTTAACTCACAATTAAGTGAGCATTAACATCACAGTAGACACTTTAGAAAAGAGGAAAGAAAAAGGTTGTGTCCAAAGAAATTAGTACCTGAATATAACATTTGCCAACTTGAAGTGGTGAGAAGCTTTGGAATTCCACTGTGTCAACACTTCTCAGATAATGCCATTTAAGGAACACGGTGTATAAAAGCAATCAGGCAAAGTTGAGCAGAAAACATTCTGGGTAAAGTTAAGGAGGAAAATAAAAAGAAATGAAAAGGAATGGTTAATTAATAGATAGAGAAATTGTGATGCACTTAACACGATGGAATACTACTCAGCTGTTAAAAAAAAAAAAAAAAAGGAAATCATGAGCTTTGTAGGCAAGTGAACGGAACTATAAGAAAATCATCCTGACCGAGGTAATCCAGCCACAAAAAGACAAATGTGGTATGTATTTGTTTATAAGTGGATGTTAGCTATTAAGTCTTCAATAAGCAGGCTAGAACCCCCATAGCCACAGATGGTATGTATAAACTAGCATGAAGGCAAGGATTTCCCTAGGAAGGAATCATAGAATAAACAGTTATGGATAAAGGGAGGCTGCTGGAACTGGAAGATCAAACAGTGAAGGGGAGGGGAAGGAGGGATGAAGGAGGAAATACAGCAAGGAACAGCCAAAGCTAGAAACCATTTGAGGGGCCCATATGGAAAACTAATATAGTAGATCTTCTTAAAACCGATACATATATGAAAGAAATCTAACTGAAATCACCAAATAACAGTGGAGTCAAAACCCCTAGCAAGATAACGCTTGCCAGCAAATGAAACCTCCAGTATCTGAAATGGTTTATATCTAATCAAGTTGATGGTCAAGGGGTCCTTATGAAAACCCCCAAATTATGGCGAAGGCTTATCTCCACAAACTGATGTTAAGTTGTGACATTGCTGAAGACATCACCTATCTATCTCACTGAAGGCAGATAAGCAAGAGCTGGTGCCTATACAGAGCCTTTGCCTACTGACTGCTATTCATGGTACTAGGAAGAACTCTGTATGCTACCAGAAGACAAAGGTAAGCACCAAGTCACTCACAGACCCTTCTATCTACAATCATGTCCTGACTGCAAGCTATGCTGATGCAATAGCGGCACAGACATTGGGGCAGTAACCAACCAGTCCACGAGGTACAACCCATGCTTCACATGCTCAGGCTGCCATGAGATTGATACTAGATAGGCTCAGAGAGCTCTGGAAGAGAAGGCAGAGACATTGCAACAGACAGTGAGGATGAGAAGGCAAAGAAACAAAGCTTTGTAGAGACAACGGGACGTATATAGCTATGAACTCACAGAGACTGTGACAGTATGTGCAGGGCCTGCACAGGTCTAAGTCATATGAGGCTCGAGCACTGAGAGAAGAGATGAACTCAAGCCTTCATCCCTAAACCAAAAACTATCCTAAGATGGTAACTGCTCACAAGGAAAATTTGGTCTCTCTAATGGAGTCTTACTGCATATACAAACCACACTTGTGAGTGTGTCTACAAACTACACTGTTAGTGGCAGGCTCCATGCCAAGGATAATGTAGCAAACACACCCACCCACCCACACACACATACACACACACACACACACACACTCACACACACACACACACATACACACACACATACACATATACACACACACTCACACACACATACACACGCATACACATACACACACTCACACGCAAGCGTGCACACACACATACACACACACATTCACACATACTCACACACACATACACACACGTGCACACACACACACACACTCACACACACACCCCTTTGATAATTTTTGTTTTGTTCATTTGGATGTATGTTGTTTTGGTTTTTGGTTTGTTTGTTTGGTTTTTGCTTTTGTCTATCTTGCAGGTTTTTTGCTTATGTATTACGGTTTTCAATTTTGTTTTTTTAGGTTTTCTGTGTATGTGAGTATATGTATGTATTTCTTGTGATTTTCTTTGTTTTTTTTTCTGTTTGTTTTATATTATTATGGTGTCTCCATTCTTATTTCATCTAATTTTATACTGTTATTATTATTAAGACACATATTTTTAATGATTAAATACAAGAGAAGGTATGAATTTGGATATGTGAGGACATGGGGATGATCTGGGAGGAGTTGAGGGAAGTGGAAATCATAATCAGAACATATTGTATGAAAAAAACTATTTTCAATTTAAAATGTTCTGAAGAAAATGAGAATACAAAGACTATATTGCAACATAATAAAGGCTATATGAGGAAAAGGGGAAAGAATGTGTTTTTGATTATAAGACATATCATCACATATGCATAAAATGTTTCTAGAATGTTTTACAAAAGTAGTAAAGATGGAATAGCTACACTTAAATTTTTCTCTCGTATCAATTTATCTTTTGTGTTATTAGGATATGGCCCAAGAAAAATGGAATAATATAGATTTTTAAAAGATGTGAAAATAGAAAGGAACTATTTGAGGATAAGAAGGACAAAGTGGAAGAGAAATAGGAGATGATTGGAAGAATGAATATAATCAATGTACAATATATACATCTACAAAAGGTCATAATTAAAATCATTATTTTGTACAAATAATATTTATATTTAATATATAATATATAATTAATAGTTTTTAAATCTCCCTCTCCAAATTGTCTTTCAAGACAATTAACTTTTCTTTGATAAAAATACAAACAAACTGCAGTGAGATATTTTCTATTGTGTATATCTCCTACATCTCACCAAATTCTCTGTCAAGCAAGGGTACATACTTCGTGGTGTAGTTTCCTAAATGCACTTAAGGCTTTAGCAATACTTCATTAGCAAGTATCTAAAACGGAGAAATACTGAAAACCAACAATCACCTTTAACTGCAGACAATACAGAGTCAAAGGCAGTCAAAATGTCTACATGCTGTTGTCTGTTTCAAGTCACTCTCACACTGAGTTAGTGACATAAAGATTAGTTAATCATAGATGCTTGTGTTTCCTGTTATCTCACATGGTGACCAGGGTAATCCTGACATAACTTTTCAACACCTCTACAGTGAGATAGTTTTGGGCATACACAAGAAATATTTTAGAGTGTTTTGCATTTATAAGCAAAATTATACTTATTGTGATAAAAACATTATTGTTGAGCCTATGCTCAACAGAAAAAAAGTAAGAATAATCACTGATCCACTACCAATCACTTTCACATGAATTTTCTAGTGTGATTATAATACTAATAAGACAAGCTTTATCTATCACAATTTTGATATTAGTTAAATAGTGACTTCTCTATCAATTTAATTATTGTCATCTTCCAAGTCCATGCTGCTTCTCCCAGAGCTATTTCTAAAACAGGGGAACCAGTGTGAAAATTGAAAATATCTGGAGACAAGCAGTACTAAGTAATTATTCAGGTCGAGATACAAAGCTCAGACTACAACAGTAGAAATTCTAATTATATTTGAATTCATACATTTCTTTCTTCAAGTACAGAACCAAATTCTTTCACAAATTGTCTTTGGTGAATTTGGTCAGTCCCAGTGTTAAGAAAAAGCATTTGTTGAGCTGGAGAATTTCTTGGCACCATATCAACCTTTAGACTAATTCATATCACTGAGGAACTACTAGAGGCTAATATATGCTTAGTGTTTTACAAAACACTAAGGAGACAGGTAACTGAGACATGATAAAATGTATTAATTTGTATTTTCCTTCATAAGTTAAGTCTTAATTTAATAATTGCAAAAGGAACATCAAGCAATGAGCCTGGGAGTTGTGACACTTATTAAGACTTGGGGGAAAGACACAAAAATATATACCCTACAAAGAAATTAGAAAGCTCTAATGAGTTGAGACCATAAGTCCATTGATAATATATTAAATATACTAAATGTACTAATTACTCTATCACAGAAAAGTCCAGATAGTAACACTTAAGATATATATGCCAGTCCATTGCTCTCAAGATATATGCACATGTCCACACAGCTCTAGATTATGTACGCATGCCCATGCAGCAGAAATGTAAGCAACTGACATAACTGACATATTGTCTTCACTAGGTTACCTCGAAAGGGCAGTCTGAATATTGTTATGAAGTTGGCAATTTTTCCTTCTCTTTAGAAGAAAGTTTTAGACTAACCCCTCTCTGATTCTTAAGTAGATATGTTTTTACTCTTATCTTTTCATACATTGGCATTTACAAATCAAGTGTTTGTATTTTAATTAATTTCATAGCGAATACTATTGTTTGAAACCTGCAGAAGTGATTCCAGAAAAGCCAATAAAGAACCAATTAATACTTTCTTATAGTAGGACAATCCAAGCCCTAGAGAGTTAAGGATTCAAATTTAATAGATCATTAAACTGATACATAGTTTTAGTTAGTACCTATGTTTATATTTTCACATAGGTTTAAGTAGTAAATGTAGTTTACACAAAGATAGCCACTAATGAGTAAGGTATAGTGACTCTGCTTTCGAATTAGAATAACATAATTCACAGAGGTTAAGTTTTTTCATTTTTTTCGAGACACGGTTTCTCTGTGTAGCCCTAGCTGTCCTGGAACTCACTCCATAGACCAGGCTGGCCTCGAACTCAGAAATCTGCCTGCCTCTGCCTCCCAAGTGCTGGGATTAAAGGCGTACGCCACCACTGCGTGGCTGAAAGAAATGATTATTTTTAAGATTTATTATTATAAATAAGAACACGGCAGCTGTCCTCAGACACACCAGAAGATGGTGTCAGATCTCATTACGGGTGGTTGTGAGCCACCATGTGGTTGCTGGGATTTGAACTCAGGACCTTCGGAAGAGCAGTTGGTGCTCTTACCCACTGAGACATCTCACCAGCCCCAAGAAATGATTTTAATGTATCTTATAAAACATAAAAATCTAAAACTTAAAAAGGGATGATGACTTAGAATTCATAAAATCAGAAGAACAAAACTGAACTCCTAACTCTAAAATTATACTAGGATGGTTCTTTGTCCTTGACAGACTGGAGGATACAAGATGAGAATAATTATATTAACTTACACCCACATTGTGCAAGTAATATGCTAATGCACAAAATCTACTAAATACTATTATACCAAATTAAGCCATCTGGCATCCAAGAGCAGTTAGATGGAGAGCCTTGGGGAGAGATGCAGCTCAGTCAGCTGAAAGGACATATTTGGGGAAAGGCTGCAGCATCGCACAAGGTTGCGCCCCTAAGTGCCAGGCACCACAGCATGCCAACAGCGTTCAGGATTCAGACTTTGCCTGATAAGTTTGCTCTTTGAGATAGATGAAGCTCCTTACAGTGTTCCGAGGAATGACCCACAAATAGAATTGACTTCATGATCATTAACTAAATGGCATGTCTCCAAATAAAAATAAAGATATAACAAACACTACTCTCCATATTGAGAGTTTATATTCAAAGGCTGACGTGTCACTCTCAGCAGCAGAGCCCTGGTTAACATGTATGAGGCCCTGAAGGTCAGAGGCTTGGATTTCATTTAAGAGAATGCAAAGAGGTGCGTGGCAGCACCAGCCTGTGAGCCCTGCGCCTGGGCTGTGGAGGCGGAGCATCAGGAGTTCAAGTCCAATTTGGGTTATACAGAATTTTAAAGACAAGTTGGGATTCCTGAATCCTCACATCAAAAAACAAAAACAATAAGAAAGAGGATTCAAGGGAAAATTCTGTGTTATACATTTTTGACAAGCCTTTAGCTTTGATCACCATGTAAATCCAGATTGTCTCAGAAGCATATAATAAATATCAATGCCCTTTAATAGGAAAAAGGTAAGTGAAATTTTCTGCCTATGTCTTCTTAAAATTGTAATGCTAAAATCATCTCTTTCAACTACCATATTTTAGTCTCAAGCAGGACACTAAAGGAGAATGAAATAAAGAAGGCCGCAGGGGAAAGCTAGGCAATTTTCTTCATGTAACTTTTGTCTCCAATGACAGAATTAAATCATGCCCAAATCGCATTACTTTGGCCCAAAGGTCACTGTAAGATTTACAGTGCTTCTTAAAGTATTTATAAAAATCGAAACAGAACAGAGAATAAACTTCCGTTAATAAGATAGGGAATATTTCAAAGTTTATTTCATAAAAGAGGTCAGCAGATCAATGTATCTTTCTGTCACTTTAACAATGATGTCTAATGTTTAGCTTTGATATTGAAATTGATGATAGTAAAGGAAATTCCAAAGTACAAATGACTATATGTGGGACTGAAAATACCTTACTTTTGTTTTAAAGTGAAAAGAAGAGAAAATTACCCTTAGAAGCTTCCAGTGAATTTCTGAAAACAGTGGCAGAACGTAAAGATAGCTGTGGATATCCCTTACATGAAAGCATTTATGAAGGCAGGCACTGACACACTTTGAATTATGAGACAGTATTGACGACTAAAGGAAGAAAATGTCAGATTAGGAGTCTGAGTTTCATAGCAAGAAGCATTTTGAGGTAGAATGTTCTACAACATGGAATCACTTAATATCCTCCATACATAGAACGTGCAGGACAAAGAATAAGGAAAAAAATCTTATTCTTGGATATTGGGTCTAGTCCCAGTGACCTGTGTCTACATGAGAAATAATGTAAGTATGATGTCCTTCCTTTATGAACTATGATCAAAACCTGTACCATTTCTTTCTCTCTTAGACTATAAAGCTGGATATTTACAATGGCCTATATTATGTGATCTACTTCATGTACTTAGACTGTAAAACCAGATACTTAAAATGGTCTATACTGTGATCCAGCTCATGTACATCTCTGAACCCTCTAATGTGGCCCGGTCAACTCTGCTTCCTGTTTGGTGAGTCTGTTTCCACCAGATCTCTGCAGTGGCATTCCACTCTACAACACCAACATTTGCTCAAGTTGACCTTCTTCATGAGACCAACTCTTCCCAATCCATTTACAACGGCAGTCAGTCTCACTGCTCTTCTGGGGCCTCCTCTCTCTTGTATTCTCGTTAGGGTGTTTATCATCAACTGTAATCTGCTTTTATGTATGACTTTGTTACTTCATTATATAATCATCATATTCCTGTCACCCCACGTTTATCCCAACTAAATACAAGGTCTTGTGTCTTTCAGATATGCAGCAACTTTGACAAGAATCTTGCACTAAGCAGGTGTTGGTGCTCCTCTAATTTACATCCTTTATTTTTTTATTTACCAAACCTGGGCTTCTGACCAAGCTATCTGCTTCCTAAAATTTAAAAATGTTAAGTACACTCAAATCCTAGTCTTCCATCTTTTGTATTAAAAGAATAGTATCTCTGAGCAATGGCAAGCTTGTTAGCCTCTAAACTGCTGAACCAAGACCTGCAAGTTTGGCAGGTGACCTGAGGTGACAGTAATTAATAATAACAATAATAATAGTTAATAGTTCTTCTTTACTTGGAAATCTTTCTAGCCTTGCTCAAAAGCAAAGTAGAACTCTTGACACTAGAGAACTAGTGTCACTTGAATTAAGCACAAATGTGGTACATCCTTTGTTCTCTTTAACTTAAACAGCCAGCTACCTCACTGAGGTTGCAGTGTATGGTCCAGATTAAGGATGCTGCCATTGTCCGGGCCTTATTAGGTACTCTGCTTTCATTGTGGACAGATGTTTGGTCCTCTGATCTTGACATATAGTATAAAGAAAGGTATGAGATATGCTATACAGTTTACCTGTGTACAATATGTCCTGATCTGTCTATATGGGCCCAAAGATGTAGTGTTTTAATTGTAGAAGTGAAGCACATTGACTGTCAAAGATGATTCAGTACTTACTAGATGTCTGAATGGTCTATTAAGCACCAGTTTTCTGCTCTGATGAACAAAACTGAAGTCTCTGAAATGTACCATCAAGCAAACTTTTTTATTTATATCTATTGTAGGATAGTAGAAACTATTCAGAAAAAAATGTGGGAGTTGGGGCATTGTATTTTATACATATAAACATATATATGTTAAAATTATATGTTTGCTCATGTGGTAGCCAGAAATCAATATCTTTGTCTTCCTTCACTGGTTTTCATCTTACTCCTGAGAAAAGATCCCCCAGGAAACCTACAGTACATCTTGATTTCTCCGGCTCCTTGAACTGTGGTCATAGACAATGACTAGCACTCCTGGGTTTTAAGAGGGCAGTGGTGATCCAGACTTAGATCCTCATGCTATTCATCTAATGCTCCCCTCACTGAGCCATCTCCCCAGGCTTCTGTTCTGAAATTCCTCCTGCTTAATCCCTCCCATAAACGATGACATCACTTTCCCCAAAGTAGTCACTCATGGCTAGAATCTTTGGGTTACCTAATTGGGCTTTATAATAACCATTGGTAAAGGTCTCAGCTGAATTATATTTAAGGAAGTGAGCTGAAACAGAACTATAAAAGCATGCCCAATTTTTATTTCTTAATGACCAACATTCTTGAAATAGATGTAATTCAGTACTTTACATCATATCCCTGCATACAAAAACCTTAAGACTCCACACAGTAATCTCTGTATATTAATATATGAAATTTAAAGTATTTGTATCAACTTTATTAGCTCTCCTACATAAATAATAGATGGTTTTAAATATGTTCTTATTCTCAATTTTATACGTTATGAAGAAGTTTTACAAAACTATTAGGACAGTGGACAGTAAATAAGCTACCAAGTCATAAATGTAGCAAAACAAAGGTTAAAAAAAAAACTTTGGGCTTATGACTAGAATAAGCCTCATGACAATATCTTAGTCATTTATAAACTATTCTTGCACTTTATAAGACATGGTATTTTAAAATCATGCAATCCTTAGTGATGTTGAAATTCCTTAATAAATGTTTAAGTACTTTTACCAAAAATGAGAAAGGTTTGTCCCAAACATGTTTTTATTTTAAATTCCAGAAGGCGTCTAAATACACATTTAAACACAGTTAACATTTTGTTGACATTTTTAAGAACCCAGATACTGGAATATGAGTGTTCACTCCAAAACCAATAGATTGTAATTCCAGAACATTGGAACTGAAATAGGACTGGAGACATCACATGCTGGGACTGCCTCTCCTCACAGGATGATGTCCTAGGGCACACTTGGCATGCTGGGCATCTCATCACCTGTCAGAAGCAAGGAGTGCCTAGCTGTTGCTGAACTGTTCAGAATGATTGGTGAGGGTAACATGTCAGATGAAGAGGATTCCCATTTTTATTAGAGTGAAACCTTTCAACTTTTCATATTCTTTTGTGGACTCAATTCATAAAGGCTCTGTCAATCCTTTCCATGTATCAATCCCTTAAAGTCTGAAGACATTCTTTATATTCCCTTCCCTATCTCCTCTTCCTTCTCCTCCTCTAATTTCCCTCTCCCTCCTTTTCCTCTTCCTTTTTCTATCTTTTTCTTCTTGTTCTTCCTCTTCCCCATGCCCCCCTTCTCCTTTCCCTCCTTCTCCTCATTCTCCTCCTTCCCCCTTCTTTCCTTCCCGTCTTCTCCCTCTTTCTTCTCCTTCTCCTTCTTCTTCTCCTTCCTCTCCTTCTTCTCCTTCCTCTCCTTCTTCTCCTTCTTCTTCAACGAAGTCTTCCCTTGGGCTGTTCCTCCTGTGAATATCTTTCCAAATCCTTAACTACTGTTCCCTGCCTGTGGATCTGTCTATCGGGGACTCAACTCTACTAACGTTGTCTGCTCCTATGTTTATATGAAAGCTGACTTTTCTGCCACAGTTCCAGACTATATATTCACATTGAAATTGTTGCAATTCACACTGGTATTTTCATCCTCATTACTGTAGAGATAATGGGCATAATACATTTCCAGAAGAGACTTTATCATTTAGCATCTGGATATGAATGATAAATGAATTTCATATAGATTCTACAGAATGAAGACCTCTGAAATTTCTGGACATGTTATTCACCACCAATAAAATTTAAACAGATCAACTTCAAACTAACTGGCCTTCTGTTAACTTAAATGGGATATCAAGACTGAGGAGCAAGGGAAAGCTGTCGTACTACCACACCGATCTCACCCATTGTACAATATTTATGTGCCATTGTTTTCCCTCAACTGCAGATCAGATACTATTATATTTTCACTTCTATATACTAATCATGTGAACATCAGACAGCATTTTATTTTCTCCAGTGCTAAAAGGTAAATTTACTTTGACTCAATCACTCTATTTTGTTGCTATTAATAGGAGAGTGAAACTTTTTCTTTGTAAATTCAAACTTATTGAATCAATGACATTTGTGCTACAACTAAGTATTCTATAGAAACTATGCAATATTTTTAAGAAAAATGAGAGGCAAATAAATAAAATTTGTTATTTTTAATTCTGTTTACAGCAGTGGCTCTCAGCCTTCCTGATGCTGTGGTCCTTTAATATAGACACTCAACCATAAAATTATTTTTGTTGCTACTTCAAAATTGTAATTTTATTAATGTTATGAATGATAATGTAAAGATCTGTTTTCTAATGGACTTAGGCAACCCCTGTAAAAGGGTTATTCACTCCTCTAAAGGAGTCACACTCTATAGGCTGAGAAGCACTGTGTTACTGTCTAAATACAGCACAAGTCAACACCCTTAATAAACTAGCACTGGTCTATAAGGGAAGACAAAAATCTTTCACAGTTAATGTCAGTCAGGTCATTGCTGGTACATACAATCAAAATTAGAGAAGTTGATATTAGCCAAGAAACACTTTTTTCAAACCATATTCAGTGACTATTACTGATATGCAATATCAAAATCTAAAAGGAAAAGAAAGAGACCATGGCCCCAAGAAAGGCTAATGTGAATATGAACTATAGTGGGTGTACTTTCAGTTTCTGAAAAGAACAGTATTCTCATCAGTTATGTGAACTTCCATAGCTCTTACTCCAAGCCTTAAGTTTTAAATTAGCCCTGTGGGAATAATAATAACAGAAGATGAAAGTAGATCTTGTGATCCAAGGGTATATGACTGCTTCATAAGTACATTAAATTATAAAGCATTACACTAATTTAAACCATCATAAATGTATTTTAAATATACTTTTTATTATTAATAAATTTAAATCACTTATCCTAGACCCACTCTCCAAATACATTGCAAATGGCTATAACAAAGAGAGTAACAGAGCCCAGAGAAGACAGAGATGGCTCCTTGTCTAAGGGTATTTGCCCAAACTTAATGACATGATTTTTATACTCAGAACCCAGAGGGCGAAAGGAGTTCTGACTTCTCCAAACTGAACTCTGACTACACACATTCACCACATCATGTGTGTACCCCCACTGCAAACAAACAAACAAACAAATAAATAAATAATGTAAGAAGAGAGCACAATGGGGGAACACAGGCATGAATGTACAGAGAGAATTCTCAGAAACTCAGTATGGTACTACACTTCAGAGTGGAAGCTTTGGCCTTATTTGAAGAGGAGGACAGTACAAAGTCCTAGCCTATCTCTCCCAGCTACCCAGCAGAATTAAAATACCACCTATTGTTAATCACATTGAAGAAAGGACAAAAGTTAAATGTAGTGGTTTTTTTTTTTTTTCAAACCAACTGCGAAGGATATTTCCCCAAAGCACCGTCTCAGTAATTCTATTATTTGCACCACACTGACCCCATTTCACCTCTGCAAAAATAGGAGGTCATCTGGAGCACTGGGAGTCCTTTTTATTCTAGGAAGTATAATCACAGATCATCATGAGGAGCTCGTGCTGTCTATCACATCCTGTTAAACAGTCCTGTGCAAAGTGCTAGACTAGAACAAGAGCAAACATGAGAACTATTAACCTGGCTTGGTTTCAGTTAATTTAGAAAAAGAAAAAGAAAAGTTACTCTACCAGCTTCAGCCTCATCCAGCTTCCTAAAGCTCTTTCCTCCAAAGTTTGCACTTTTGAGGCTAAGTCCTTTGAAACAAAGTTAACATATTTCTGAAAAATATAAAAATACTTTTTATTTTGATTCAAGTTTTTCAGCTCTGGAAAATGCTTGCTGGAAGAAGGTGTTAGAAATTATGTTTCTCGGCGCTGTACATGCATCTTGTAAAAACTCTGATAACTCTTTAAACACTCCCAAGCTTTTCAATAAATATATGCACAAAAGCAATAGGATGCTTTGATAAGAATAATTTAGCTGCATTAATAATTGTTCATCAAAGCTCCTGAGATGTGTTTGTGACCGCTGGAGTCTGAGAATACAAAGAAGTCTAGTCTATTTTGAGCCAGAGGTTTCACAAATGTGAGAGAGGAGGTGTTAGCCACATATTAAACTACTTTATGTAAATAATTGGAAACAAGATCCTTAAAGTTAAAAGAAAATAAGTACTTAACTCAAAGTTCTAAGATAAACTCAACTACAACTGGGGGTGGGGGGCGGGGAGCTTTCCTCTGCAGGAACTAAATCTAATTTGATGAAACTTTTTCTCGCAATTGGGAAAAAAAAAAAAAAAAAAAAAAAAGTCTGCCTTGGGAACTTTAGAAGTTTTCCGTAGACCAGTTTCCAGGATTTAGTGAGCAGAGTTTGGTGTCCCTTCAGCTAGAGGTAATTCCCTTGTACCACTCTCTCAGGGGTCTTAATCTTAATGTGTGCCTGGAAGAGCACGCCCTAAAGTGAAGCAAGAAAGTGGTCCCCAGCCAGCGATTCTTTCTCCCAAGCTGAAGCCAGTTAGGAGCAGCGCTCCCGGGAAAGGGTGCCCTGGACTGTACCTCTCTGTTGATGCGCTTGGGACTGTCGCCTCTGTTGTGTCCGCTGAGTCTGGGAGTTTCCGAGCGTCCCCAAGAGTAGGAGCAAGAGGATCCTGGTGGCCACAGGCATCCTGGCCAGAGCAGATCCACTCCTCCGGAGCCCACGGAGTTGCTGCCTCGGTCCACCCAGCTGAAATGAGCAGCTGCGGGGGTTGGGGGTGGGGTGGGGAGAAGAGGAGGAGACAGTTCTCCCCAGCTCTGCCCTGCCACCGCCCAAGGGTGGGGGAGAAAGGGCTGTCCCCACCCCTTCCCAGGCCTGGGCCTTTAAAGGGTCCTTGATTGGAAGAACCTGTGCTCCCGTTGCTTTCTCTGTTAGGGGAATCTGGCCTCTAGCAGGAGTTATCCAAACTTCTTTAGCATTAAGAAAGTAATTGATACCAAGGCACTCTGGGGTCTGTGAAACCCTGCCAGATGGAAAACATTATCGCCAAGAAAGCCATACAGCTAGAAACTTTGGCTCCTCAGAAGGTCTTGGCAAAATTACATGCAGCTGCCCTGAGACCAGATGATCCCAGACAGTCCCAAGGTCATGATGCTAAGTACTAGGGGACTGAAGCAGCCCATGGGGAACTTCACACTGGCTTGCACATTAGGCAGGGACTTCCCGGAAGGCAGCTGTCCAGGCAGCAGGGGATGACAGACTAAAGCTGTCCCAATTCTACTGACATGTTTCTGAAATCACTCCAGTGGTTGCAAGCTGTCCCTATAACCACGGGACGTTATTAAAAGGGAATGGAGTGTCTGCAAGGATTTCTTCTTATCATGGAGACTTCTTCCTTTTTACTCAACAGAACAATGTTCTGCCCTCGGCCACCCGGGTTCATACGGCCACTCCATAGCAGGTTGTTATTGGCAAGGCCACTGGTTCTCTGTAGGGCGTGGAATAGCAACTTCATAGGTTTTAGGAGGCACCCAGGATACCCTTTGCACCAGTGTACCCTAGCATCAGGATGACCTCAAAGAAAGAGCTAACTTACACATCATAAAGTATTCCCTCTTGAACTTCTGAATGGGCCACTACATGTGTGTGCATGCATGATTTTGTGTGTGTGTGTGTGTGTGTGTGTGTGTGTAGTCAATTTGAAACAGGATCTCACTATGGTCTCAGATTCAGAGATGCACCTGCCGCCTTCTGTCAAGTGCTGGGATTAAGGCCATGGGCAACTCATGTAAATATTTTTAACAAAAATAAAAGCTTTATATTTGAAATCTGACAGAAGTTTGCTTGCAAATAAAATTTGTATTTACTAATTTTACAGGATGCACCAATTAAGCCAACTGAGATAATGCTTTGTGGGTTTCCAGTTCACCAAAATGTATATAACATTTCAGTCTCTTACCACTGAGTGACATTCTGTATGATATTGGACTCTCAGTGTTAGTATGTTCTGGTTTACCTACTAGGAAGTTTATGCACATATTTCCATATTGCAATGCATATTGCTATTATATGGATGACTTAGTTTTCCTTTTAGTTTTATAGTTAAGATGTATCCATTTTTTTAAGATACAGCATAGAAGCTACAGTATTTTCATTTCATAGAACAGAAAATAACTTTCTTAAAGACCTGATGAGAATCCATAGCTAAGACACACACACCCTTCATCAGAAACCCTCCTATAGGTATGTCTAAACTTCTACTTTTAGATCTACGGCTTCTTTATATCTGTGTGTACTGTCTGAAAAACAGGTTTAGATAATAAACAAGGGCTCGCTCTCCCTCTCTCTCTCTCTCTCTCTCTCTCTCTCTCTCTCTCTCTCTCTCAGAGGCAACATTTGTACGAATAGTATTTCTTCACCTATGACATTCACTTCTTTTGTTCTTCCCAAAATGAGTTCATTCTGTGGGATATATGCATATACATTTATCTCCATCACAGTTTGCCTATTACAGCCTTAGAACCCTGTACTGGTTTATAAAACAAAGCTATTAACTATTCTAGAGGTTTTGAATTTTACTGTAGCTGTTTAGAGAAAATGTTTTCATTAATAAAGCTAAACATTTTTACATTATTGTTTTAGAACTGTTTTAGATTTAGATCAATAGAGCATAAATTAAAGAGTCTTATGTATTATGTATATGTGTGTATACGTGTCTATGTGTATATCAATGCCTGTGTACGTGTGTATGTGTGTGTCTGTGCAAATTTGTATGTATGTGTATGTGGTATGTCTGTGTATGTGTGTGTATATGTGTGCATGCGTGTCTGTGTGTATATCAATGCCTGTGTATGTGTATATGTGTGTGTGTGGTATGTCTGTGTATGTGTGTGTGTCCTCTGTTCCCAGCTCCCTCATCAAGGTGCACTTTGTTAAAAGTGGGAACTCTGCTGTCATAGTCATCACTCTGTCTACACAGCACGTATTAAGCTGCTGCCTCATGTGAATGTGGATTTGGATAAGTATGTCATGCTGGGTCATTTCACTACCCTAAAATTACTTTCTAATTTGACACTTCATCTTCCTTTTCATCTTTTGACCCACTGATCTTAGACAAAAGCCTCCTTACTACTTCCAAGCTTGGATAAGTATGAATAGTTGTTATAAATATCTATGCACAGGCATTTGCATGGATATAACTTTTCAGGTCCTTGGGTAGACACCAGGATCAATTACTAGATTGGATCACAAGAGTATGTTCAATTCTATGAACTCCACAGCACTAACTCATCAATTTCTACTTATGTAAGAGAGATAATAGGAACTTTGACAGTAATTAAGTTGAGTCTATAAATTAAATGGAGGAAAGTTGACATCTAAGCAATTCTCCAACTTCCAACCCACATAAATTTACATTTTTTAACATCCTAAGACATGCTTTAAAGTTTTCAACACACATGTCTTGAATATACTTCCAAAAATTTAAATGCTTCATGGTTTAATGGAATGCTAATGTTTAGTGTTTTAGTTTTTGAATATCTATATTGATACTAATGTAACTAATTTGCTCAATATGCATTGAATCCTTATTTACAGAATTATGCTATAGAAAACAGGCAATTTACTATTGCTCCTTTGATCTGTATCACTTTTATATATTTTCTGGCCATGTGGGTCTGGCAATGATCCCAAGTTGAATGCAGCAGTTGGGAACTAACACATCTGCCTTGTTTCTGATCAAAACTGGAAGCAGCCAACCACTCCACTGACATCCATAATATGATAATAACTGTAGGTTTTCAACAGACACTCGCCATAATGTGAAGTTTTCTTCCTGGATGAGACTTTTCTGATAAGAATATTAAAATTTGAAATTAAAAAAAAAATAATGAAGACCAGCAATACCAAAAAGTCTTTCCTGCAGTTAATCTTTGCTACTTTGTGGGTTCTCCTTTTCCCCACCATTTATGACCCTGGTTTCAGTTCCTAACACTAGATAGGAGAGAAGGAAAAATAGAGGAGAGAGAATGGGGAGAGGGAGTAGAATGGGGAGGTGAAGAGAGGGGGAATGAGAGAGGGAGAGTAAGAGAGGAAGAGGGACAGGGAGAGATCTCTGAATCTACTTTCTTTCCTTTTGTTTCTTCTTTGAGCATGACTAATAACAAATTCCAACCAGCCCCCCTGAATGACTAGCAACCACCAACCACACCTAGTGTGCCTCTAGCATTTATGTACCCTCTGAAAAGTTCCCAGAATTCTTAATGTCACACAATCATAGGAACAATCCACAGCTGGCAAAATCACACTTCTGCTAGAGCACAAGGCAAATCATACTCAGCTGCTTCAGACAATCTAAAGCAGTCCCATGTCTCCACACTTGCGATTAAAATTCTTATATTTCTGCATTTTTTAAGGAAACCATAATTCCAAAATTGTCACTACAATCTATGTTAACACAACTTTTCCAATGGTCTACACTGTGAGTTATGTGTAACTCTATTTAAGGAGTTAAATAGGATTTATTCCTATTGAATCAAATAGTGTGTATATAAACTCCAAGTAATCACAATCTGTCCCTTTATATTTCTGGTTTAGATATACAAATATGTAGTATTTTGTTGTTCAATAATGGTACTATATTGTAATTTCTATACCCTCTGAACTTTTGAAATATAAAATTCTTATACACACACATACACACATACACATGTGCACAAAGAACACACACACACACACACACACACACACACAAAGCTATGTGACAACAACTTAAGTTGTCAGTGGTTTGTGTCCAAAGTTTTAAAATTTAAATGTTAATGCTTAAATATTAATTTAAAATTTAAATGTTGCTTTCAAAGAAGCAACTGTGGGTGTCTTTGTATATTTAACATGTATATTCATTTGTATGCCAATACTATCACAATTAACCTGCGACTTTAAAAGTATTTTGTCCCTGGACCCATAGGACATGCCACCACATAGTAATTATTCTATGCATCTGTTCTGCTGGGGGATCAGTAATATTGGCCATATTTAGTTGCCTGCAATGTGTCTTTCCTAAAACATTTCATAGAAGGTTCTTACAATTGCTCTCCTAAAAGGCTGATAGAGTTCACCAATGAAGTCATTTGAGTCCATAATTTTCTTAATTGTAACATGTAAATTCATTGTTTTAAGTATATATGAGGTAATTCAACTTTTTATATACAAGATTTTGTGATTTGTAACTATTAAGAAATTCACCTATTTTATTTGTACTCTTCAATTCAACAGGCAAGAAGTTATTATAAGTTATTATCTTTTTAAATGATGTTTTTATTATTAGAGAATTTCATGCAATATATTTTGCTCATATTCCTTTCTCTCTCCCAGTCCCTCCCAGCTCCTCCCCCACCTCCAATCACACCCAGTTTCATGTTCTTTCTCTCTCAAACTCATTGCTCTTTTGATGTCTGTGAAGTGTGTAATGGTGGCCTCTTTTCCCTGATGTTTGACTAGTTTTTGTTTTGTTTAATTATCTGAGGGAAAGGGAGCAGTTAGATAAAATGATATAGAAAGATTCTTGCAAGTGTTAAGGATGCTTTCAAAGAGGCAGCTGTGGGTTTCTCTGTGGTTTATTGTTGTTGTTGCTATCATCATCATCATCTATGTGTCTCTAGGTTTGCTAACTTTCTTTTGATCAGAAACTTTCCTTCCCTGTACTTACTTTACACTTCTAGGTCCTTAATAGGCACGTACCAACGCAAGGTCATCTGAACCCTCTTAGAAGTTGACCAACTAAAGAGCGAGCTCAGGAGACGAGAAATATGTAAGGCTCTTATGGCCTGAACGTACCACGTCTTCGGTTCAATTAGGTAAGTAGATTGAGATAATATGCAATGATTAGCCTCCTCCTTTTGAATGGAAAAATATTTAAAAGTGTCTAGGTGCATTTTTAAACCACAACCAACCTGTAGAATAGTTCTTTGAGATAACAGTTTCCTCACCTAAGACGTCTGGGAGTGATGAAGCTTGACAATAGCACTTATGTATGTATATCCTATCACCCTTGGATGCGCAGATGCTCTATCACAATGAAACCTGATAATGCCTCTGGAAATGTTTTTGTTGCTAAAAGTCACTGATTATGAAATTCCTATTTGGTTGCCAGACTTCTGATAGTCTACCTTTGTCTCTTATAGTAAACATTTGGTTGTTGCATTTTCTGCTGTTATTCGAGTATTTGCATTTGAACTTTGCAGTGCAGCAGCCACAGTTACAACAGATTATTTAAACTGAAATAAGTAAAAGTAATCATTCAGTTCTTCATTTCAACAGCCACTGTCTAAGTGTCCAAACTGAACGTGTAGATGATACGCTATGGGAATGGGGATGTTGCCCTTGTAACTGGAAGTTCAACATGAACTTCTGATTCATGATCTGTAGGAGAGAAAACAGCATGAATGAGAGCAACTCTGCACTGTTTCACAAAATACCATCCTCTTCTGTACAATTTCTATTGGTTTGCCCAGAAAAGGATTGTGTTTAACCAGAAATCTTAAAATATCTACAAAAAGATTAATACAAACAAAACATAAAAGTAACATGTCCTTGAAAATGTAAATAATTGAATTTTATATACTTATCAAAAAATAAGTTGAAGTAATAAATATACTTTAGATCAGTGGCTGTCAATCATCTTAATGGTGTGACCCTTTAATACAGTACATCATGTTGGGCTGACCCCCAACCATACATTTATTTTATTGATGCTTCATAACTATAATTTTACTACTGTTATGGATCATAATGTGAATATATGATATGCAGGATATCTGATATACAACCCCAAATGAGTTATGGCCACCAGGTTGAGAGCCATTGCTCTAGATGAAGAACTTACAAATCTTTCCTCTTTACACTGAAACTATTGTCAGGGGAGGTTTTTGTTGTTGCTATGTTCTTCATGAACTTAAGACCCAATATTAATTCTAAGATTTATGGTACGTTTGATTCTCTTCAAAACCTAAAGTGGATTCAAAGTAGTCCTGCTGCTTTTTGTGTACTAAGGAAATATGTCTGCTTTGCATTTAGAGGGGAATGGTTTGTAATCTAGGAAGCACCACGGTTAGATTTCTGTGCTTGATAAATGGTGTATCTGCGCCAGGAGGGTTTGTTAAGCAACAAGGAAGGGAAACAGAAGCCAATGAACCTAATAGTCAGGGTAGTATGCGACATTTTTATTTATTCATTCATTCATTCTTACTACCTCTTATGAGTTAGGAGCTGGCACAGTAGTTATCAGACACATTGGACAAAGCCCAGCTATTGCAGACCTTTCATGCAAGTGGAAAAACAGTGTGTTAGTAAAAAGTTGGAAATGATTTCAATGGCTATAAGGGAAAGGAAGTAGCTTAGAGGTAACTGTAAAAGGATGCTTCCCAAACAATGTGCCAGGAAATGCTCTCTGAGGAGGTGACATTTAAGCTGAGCTCTGACAGGGGACAGGATGCTGTGAATGCAGAGCCAGTCAAGAGGAGAGAATAGTTTAGAGATCATCGGGACAGTGAGTTCACAAGTCTTGTGAATCAACCGGACATGAGGATTTTAGGATCCTTCTAAAGTTGCCTGGAGCAACTGGCTGTCTGGCAGTGAGAATGCCTGTGATAGCAAACACAGGCTTACTGCCAGGTGTGAGCTCAATATGCTGAGGCACTTGACACTGGAGGTATCTGAATGGTTATTTTTAGTTCTGATAAAAGTATCTCATAGTTATTTCATGAATAGGGTACACAGACAAGGGAACAGATTTTTCTATAAAGTAAAAGAATAGGCATGGAGAAAATAATTAGAAAACATAACACACCTAAAAGCAAAATAATTTAACAGATGTTCATTTGCAACATGAATTAATATAAATAAGGAAAAATACCAACTGTAAAGGTTTAGGCAACTGGCTGAGCAATTGTGGAAATATCAAGTCAATATTTCACATATATAATTCCAAATAATCTTATGATCAAATGTAAGACTAATTTATTTTAAAAGTTATAGATGAATTAAGGAAAATGCATAAAAATTCACTGTATTAACTGTGTGATAGGTTGGGGAGTAGGTAGCTAGAATAAGATGTCATTAAAATGTAACATTTGAAAAAAACCTTGTCTTACTTGTGGTACCATAGAAAATAATCCATAGGTTAAAAAAACACATATGTGACAGCATTTTATTAACATGTAAAATCAGAATATCTCGAATGTTGGAAAGGTGGTGTAGGACAGGGTATAGGATAGAAGAAATAAAGGAAAACATTATGGAAATGATAGAGAGATTCATGTCAAACTGATTGCTTGACCACCCATGTTGTTTTCAGAAAATTGACACAAATTACTCTGCCTCCATATGGAATAAGAAGAACGAAATAGATGAACTGACTCCAGTTCACCTGTAGTCAAAGATCATCAATTAGAAAGCAGGTCCCAGTCTTTAGTTTGCACAGGTTCCGGTCCTTAGAAAAACCCAGAATTAAGCCTATGATTTAAAACTCAGTGACAACACAGGACTCCCAAAGGAAAGAGTGAGACAAAGATTACATTCATGCTTTAAAGGAGAACGAGGAACAGACACAGAGTGGGTCCACCAGTCAAAAATCACCAAAGGAGCCAGCTCTGTCATTCAGTGCTTGTCTAGCATGCAGGAAGCCCTAGATTCAGTCCCTGGCACCAGATGCTTAAAGCAGCAAGTGAGAACAAGTTACAGCCATAACGTCAACCTGCCTCTATCCTTGAGGGAATGAGGTAAGCTGTCCTGGGGCTATTACAGGAATAGAACAAGGGATGAGCATGGATTGGGGGTGATTGGAATTTGAAGAATAGAGGATAGATGAAGGAGGGAATAAAGTAATAAGAGACCGAGGGTAAAGGGAAAAATAGCAATAGCTACTCCAAGGACAGACCCTACTTGAACTATAAGTGATGATAAACTGTCATTGCCTTCTAACAGTTTTAAATTATTGTTACTAAAAGCAAATCTCTTACACAATACATTCCAACCACAGTTTTCCCTCCCTCCACTCCTTTCAGCTTTCCTCCCCTTCCTTTTTCCTCAGATCTACTCCCCATTCTGTTTCCCAAAGAGCAGGACTCCAAGAGACAACAACCAAACATGACTAAACAAGATACAAGACAAGGCAAAAGCCATTGAGATTTGGCAGGGCAACCCAAAAGAAAGAAAGGAGGCCAAAGAGCAAGCAAAAGAATCAGACACACATGTGTCCCCGTTCTTAGTAGTCCCACATTAACACCAATGTGAGAGTCACATATGCACAGACCCTGGTGCAGACTCATGCAGACCCATGCTTGTTGATTCAGTCTCTATGAGCTCATGTGAGCTCTCTCTCTCATTTGTGGATTCCAGACCCAAATCTGTTGATTTGATGTATAACCTGTACTAACTATGGAAGCCAGGAATGCAGAAGGGACCACTGATAGAGGGGAGAAGGAGTCCTACAGGAGTAGCAGGATGCAGGTGCTATTATTGAGGAAAGGGGAAAATGGAGGAATGTAACTGGGGGGAAAGGGAAAAAGGACAATGTATCAGAAAAGGGGAGGAAGAGGAGTAAATAACACTAAGAATGTTTTTAAAAAGCATTAGAGAAATGCATTCTTCTATAAAATGACTTAAGATGCACATGTTTTATATAAATTGCAAATGCGCTTACCCTACATGTGTAATAATACTCACCCCAGGAACCATAGACTACCTAACAAAAATCCAAGTGCCAGGCAAAATACCAGAGTTGTTGGTCTAGGGAAGTGCATGAAAACCACAAAACAATATAGGATATTTCCATTACTTTTAATTTCCAGCCAGAACCTGAAGGCAAGTCCCTGTTGCTGGAGACACTGTATACTTTGGTAAAGGACTTAAAGAAATCATATTGGTACTAACCTGGAAGCCTCCTCTTAGAGAGTTTGCTCTCATTGTGTCAGTCGGTGTTATCCAAGCTGCCAAGGAAGACAAGCAGTTAATACTCCTGTACAGTTATAAATCCTGAAAACTCAAACGACAGGATTGATGAGCTAGCCCCAATAGAACAATCACTGTATTTATATCTTGCTGGCAACTAATAACTGTCTAACTGCACCTAAATCTAGCATAATTGGAGGGAACTCTTGCTTGATAGTGTAAGCCTAGCCAGGAATTCATAACTACATAGGCCCCAGAGAAAAGATACTACTGCCATATTACTAATGTAATGTAGTTTCTAGTTGCCTTCCAAGTATTTATAATTCTACCCAACAATAAACACAGCTCTCACATATCAAAGTCTCTCCTTTGTGTGGCAGAAGAGACTAGTAGAGACCAAAATCCTTTCAAAATGCACAGAATAAGTGATTGCACCATGTCTAGCCCCATATGGAAAATTTATGATACCACTCCCACACCTAACACTCAGGGAACATTGCAGAAAAATGTGTAGAATTTTTGCAAGAGCCTGAGAAATGAGACAACTGCTATATAGTTTCTTCTTGATCAGCCGGGGCGTTGCTTTCCTAAATGCTGAACCAAGTGTTTACCTGCACAAGACCTATAAAAGCTGTGTCCACTGACATGGCAACATGGATAAAAGAAAATTTCATAAGACCATACTTCTATATAAAGAATTGCAGGCATCCAATAACTGCCAAAAGAGGGAAAAATCAGTTTGGTTTTTTTAGGAATAAAACCCTAATTTAAGGGGTCAGATCACAACAACTAAAGAAATAGCAAAGATTAATGTGTGGATCATAAGATTAAAGTTATATATTTTCTTCTGCTGAAATATTAATGAAAATAGTAACAAAGTGTTCATCTTCACTATAATGAGTAAAATAAATTGATCAAATATTTAAGAGTTAACCATCTACATTGCTACAGGTAAAAATGTAGAATGATATTCTCAAAACCTATAGATAAATTCCAACATCATTTGGGAAAACACTTGTAAAGAGTCTACAACATGTAAATTTTATTCCTGCTTGCAATATTTAAAGCACATAGAGCCTTTGACCAATTATTCTATTTGTACAATCATTTGTTTCATCAACAGAGTCTGTTTCATCTCAGCTCATATTTATCTAATGTAAATTGTTCACATTTGATTCATAAATAGGTCATGGATGTAAAACATCAAAAAGAATTTGTGTGGATCCCACACCCCCACTCAGGAAAACAGCAAAGAAAGGATGAGCAGATATAATCACCTTCAGTGAGCAGCAAAGCTCATAACCTAGCTCACACAGAAGTAGAATTCCATTAAGAGTTGTTGCATACTCAATGCATATATGCATCAAAACTTCACATCATACCTCATAAATATGTGAAAATATTATGTGTCAATCAAAAGGAAGAGAATCGTGGCCTGTACCTGACTTCTCTTGTGATAGCTCTCCCTCAGTCTTATTAGCTCTCATCTTACGGCAGTTCTTATTGCTTCCTGTGCCCACCATGGCATTCTCCAAGCTCACAGCTCTGATCCAGCAGCCCATTTTCACATTCATCAGCTCTGCTCTTATCAGCACTCCACCTCAGTGATTTCATCCATATTTTAACATCTGCTGTGATTGCCTCCAGCACCGAGTTCTCTAGCCTGGGTAGCACACATTATCTTGAATACCAGTTTCTGATTCTGTGGTTTTGATTTCTAAGGCTCTAAGGTTTTGTAATGTTTTGATGTTATATTTTATTTTCTTTCACTATAATTAAGCTATTTTGAAGAACATGACTCTTATTTTTTAAGAGTTCAAAGAAGAAACACTTGCAAAAATGTTCTGTGGGTATAAGGGTGATGATTGCAGGAGTGTGTACAATAGTATAGAGTCAGAATAGAATGAGTCAGTAGGAAATGATTCAATAAATTATAATCTCTTCTTTCCATAGGATGCTAAGCCATCATAAAAAAGATATTTATAGACATGTGAATTTTATAAAAATATTCTATTTTCTTTACAATTTACTAAACAATGTGTGGTTTTACATTTGACATGAGAACTACATAATTGTATTTAGATATACCTAATTGTTCTTATATTTACATATAGGAATGGAAATATTACCAATGAAATTTTGTCAATGAACATACTTATGTGAAATTTAAGACCTCTAAAACAACATACATATATTCATGTCAGAAATTTTAAAATTAAAAATCTAAAATTTCCCAGATAATACCCAAAACTTACAATAAAGGAAATTATATAAAAAGAGATAGTTGTCATTAGTAAGATTCAAAATGTATAAGTAAAATGAAAACATGAACAAAGTCTTGAAAATTATATGAAAAAAATAGAAATGAAAAACTCTCTTTTGACTTTTTCATCAGGGTTATCCAAGATATTTCCAAACATTTTAGGATATTGATATTTTTCTTGGTTTTCCACAAGAGGCAGATAGAAAGTCACTATTGTTGAAGACACCATGTATTTTGGAAATTAGACCCAGAGACCCCTAAGCTGGCAATAACCGGAATGCCCCAGCCATAATAACTATCTTTCATTGTATGGAAGATACACTGAAGGCTCCCCAAAACAACATCCCTATCCAGCTAAGGTGGTTCTTACCACAATGACCAGCATAGAAAAATAACTCAGAGTGTAGTAATACACACGTACCTTGGCTGTAACCAAAAGCTTTCTAATTGAACTTAAGACCCACTTAACAAGAGGAAAATCAATTCTGGTACTGGAAACCTAGCCAAATACTCAAAGCTAATGAAAGCATGGATCTTACAGAATCTACAACCAACCAGCATCTTACTAATCCAGAATAAGCCCAGCTACACTGTAAATATTTGTCTTTATATCCACAAATAAGTGTAGTCCTTGACACTCATTTTAAAAGCTTATCTTTGCAATAGATAGAGACTGTTACACAAAACCATATCACCACAGATTTCTTGAGCCCAGTCCCAAATGATATATCTACAGCAAAACTCCCGCACCTAAAGCTCAGAGATCATGGCAAAAACAGGGGATGGAAATACTGTAAGGAACAGAGTTTTCTGTGAGCTTGTGTCTCAGAAGGATAGAAGATACAACATAAATTCTCATGGCTTCCTAAACATGAAGTAAACAGGGATGATACCAATAGACAATGCTAATGAGGATGGGGGAAGCTCATAAAGTTCATAAGACCTCAACCCTACACAAAGAACTCCAGCAAGTAAGGGAGGCTGAGACTCAGAAAAAGTCCTCCCCAGGGAAAAGCACACCAATTTAAAGCAATCCAATAGCAGCTGATCATCCCAGGAAATGTACATACAAGTAACATTATACAGACTGAAGAGGTCTTATTAAGGTAATTAGGAGTGGTGTGTGTGTGTGTGTGTGTGTGTGTGAGTGTGTGTGTGTGTGTGTTTATGCATGTAATAACAATAAATTAGACAAGGAACATTAAATTAAAAGAGAGCAAGGAGAAGTATCAAGATGGATTTTGAAGAAGGCAAAGGAGGGGGAAATGATGTAATTATATTAGTATAATATAATTATAATATCAAAACATATCCTTGATCTGTGTAGAAGCAAGAGTTCTAACAAAAGAATACAGAAAGAATGACAGTCTTTCTACCCTTGTTGTGACAGTGCAGTGCCCCAGATGCCTTCAGCAGCAAGTACATGCACAGCAGATGATTTATTCACAAGGAAGCTAACGTGATAGTCTCTCCTAATTTTAAATGAATGAACAAATTACCCTCACAAAGTTCAACTACTCTAGTGAGAACATAGAATTCCCAAACACTCTTAATGACAGCGATTCAGAAGCGGCCAGAGAACAAAAGGTCAAATTCAAAATTTTATCTTATTTTGCTGGTGGTGTTATTATCTATGGTTTGGGGTTTTTTTTGTTTGTTTGTTTTATTTTTGTTTTGTTTCCTGGTTTTGACACAGGGTCTTCTTTTATAGTACTAGCTGGCCTCCAACTCCTGTCCCAGCCTGCCAAGGGCTACGATTAAAGGAGTACACGAGCAAACGAGGCTTAACTTTTTCTTTGATCATTTTCCATTTTCCCTAGAGGAATGAGCAACCTGGCATTGCTACGATCAGCACTTCAGGGTTTTGGATAAGACTTTACTCAGCTGTTTGTGATGAGGCCTGCAAGTTCCTCCCAGAGTCCCATGAAAGAAGAGACTGAGTCCCCACTATGTCCAACACATCTTGCTATGTGCCTGGCCTTATCATATGGGGAAATGTGATATCTATCACTTTTGTATGTCACTCTCACTATGTTTTGAGATGTCAGTAATCTAAAAAAGGGAATATCACTGGCCTGAGTCCTATGCCACTTCTAGGAATGTGACTTGTAATTGAGACATAAGCATTAGCCAGTATAAAGACTTTCAGTTGGTGCTCCTTCTGGACTCACAGGGACGCTTTCTAAACAGGGACTGTCCAGGAAGAAGGAAAGAACAAGCCTTTAGTCCAATTCCCTTTTCTGGATTAAAAATAAGCAACACACAAAAAATTATTCTTTTATGTTTTATTCCTTCGTGCCTACTTGAGTTGATTTACTAAAATAGGAAAGTTATCGTCCACTCTAGTGACCTACAGACTTAATAACTAACCACCTTTATTTCTGAAAAAGAAAATAGAAACTACTTAATGAATTCAGAAGCTAAATTTTAGTCTTGTCTTTTAAAAAGAACGGCTATCATTTGCTCTCTGATCTGCATCTACATGCACAGCCATTTATTAAAAGAAATCAAAATAATGCCGACTTTCCTTCCATTAAAAGAAATATTCAGCGGCCTGTAATTCCAGAATCAAATAAGGTTCTATTTATTTTTCTGTGAGTAGGAGATTTAAATTAATAGGAGAATGAATAATGGTGGTGCTTTTAGAAAACCATGTAATTTTCAAATGAAAAACACTAATCTTAAAATATTCTTAGGCAAGAAGGGTATGGCCTCCTCAGAAGAACTCCATGCTTTCAGCTAAAATATCACTTTTGAAAAGAGTCTCTACACCTTGCTTTGAAGTACTTCCGACACAAGAGAATGCTGCCAAATGCGTCCAGAATTGATTAATAAGAGTGATCGCCTCCTGCTTATTTCAATCTTTCGTACAGCTTTGCTTCTCATGGGCTAAGCGTGAAGACTACATGGCATAATTGTCAAATCTAAATCGAGCCACTCCTCACCAGTGACCAATGAAGTGCAAACACAAATTAAACTGGATTGAGGATTCTATTGCTTGGCTGTTTGAAAATTTATTTTACTGCAAAGCTTGCAGGCAGAGAGAAGCAGATGGGCAATACTGAGAAAATTTTCTTTCTGGGTATTACCCATCTGTTTCCCATTTTTGTTTTTCTACTTCAAGCTATTCTAGATGTCCTATTTCTTTTTATGCAATGGCAAAAATTAGTTATTCAGCAATTCAGTGGTCACACATGTAATACCAATTTAATCATTTCAAAATAAGCAATAATATAATTTTAATTTATATGGAGTGCCTACTGGGTTCTCGTCATGTTCCTAAACCTTGAAAATGTCTTACAATTTTTTCATTACACTGAATAGATCCTATTATCATCTTCATTTTACAGATGAGGAATTTGAAGGATAAAGAGCTTAAGACAATTTTCCAGTTCATGTTGCTTGGAAATGTTAGACTAGGGCATCATCGCTCTTTGAAAATGCCATGTCTTGGGCTCAAGGGAGAAAGGGGATTTTGTATATTTTACCCTACTATTTGATGTATTTTTCTATTATTAATGCCAGAATTTTAAATAAATAATCCAACATAAAGATACATTTTATTTAATGTCCCAAATCCATCAAAGATTTTTCTAACATGATTGAGATGTTTCATATTTTCCCAAAGTTAGAGCTGTTATTAGAACTGGTGAGAGTGTAACTGTCAGGCCACTAGTTTCAGATTTGGAATGGGTATTAAACATGCTCTTATCTAAGAATCCTCAAACACTTTAAGCAGCAGGACCTTCTCCTCAAATGAGATTTGGTGGAAACTTGACGCACATAGCCAGTAACTGCTATGTTGAGGTGGAGGAGGGAAGGGGTGTAAGATAGCAGAGTTGGCTCCCATCCACTCTGTAGTCCTCTCTTCTTCCCCACCTCTCCTTCTCTTTCTGGTCCTCAGTACTCACTCATATAGCCCCTGTGCATCTCTGATTGAAACTGGATGTTCTCTAATAACAACATCTGCTTAATAAAAAAAAAAAAAACAGTGTGGTGCAGTAAGAGCTAACTTGGATAATCTCACAATACCATCCTCAGCCAGCCTGTGCTACAAAACGAACCTTAAGAAGACCACTAAAGCCTTTAACTCTTCTACATGTTTCAAATGGAGGAAAGATGGAGCTTTGGAGAGCAGAGGAGCCTTAATGAACCAAGCTTGGAAAGAGTCCTAAGGACATCGCTACCAGCATTGTCCATCAACCTAAATTTAAAACATCCTCAAATCTACATGCAACAGCAGTAGAAAATGAAAAAAAACTGGGTTGCATTGAACTAGAGGTCATTTTGTATATTGAGATCAAATTTGGTCCTAGATATAATTTAATAACACGGTGTCAAGCTAATCTTCAGAAGTAGATGTGCAGAGAAAATCTCTAAGTAGGATGGAAGATGGAGATTTGACATCAGTTTTTAGCTTTAGTTGTTTTTATTTGTTTCTTTCATTGTTTGCTTCGTTTCCTCTACAGTCAAGGCAGAAACATGCTGCTTCTTTTGTCTCCCAGTATCTTTCATGTAATCCTTTCCAAAGAACTTAAAATCTACATTAGCACAATCACATTCTACCGAATTTAGAGCTGAATGGGGTTAGGTCTAGCCTAGTGACCAAGTTAATTAATAATATAATACTTTTTACTTAAGGAAAATAATAATTTAACCTCCAAATAGCCAACTAGAAGAATTTTAAGCAACAAATCCACTTCTGTGATAGAATTATCTATGCACATGTGCACTTGGATAGGTATACATGCCGTTCCCTAAAACATTAATATCACCATCCTAAAAGGAGATGGATAAGTACTGGAAATCAGCTGCATTGGAAGTTCTGGTCAAAAAGATGAACTATTAAAGTGAGAAGATGTAGGAAATGCAGGGATCTTCCTTATCAGTGGAATTTGGAGGTGGTTATGTCAATGGGTTGAGTCATGGCTGTAGAACTCTTCTAAAGCATGGGTCAAGCCACTATGCTGGACACTTATTAACACAAAAATGAAAGTGAAATGCATGGTAGGAATTCTGGGTTTCCTTCTTTTGAGTCTTTGCTGATGATTAGTTTCTTCCAGATCATATATTGGCTTCAATGTATTATCTTGATAAGAAAGAAAAGCTCCATGGAACCTATTTGCCTCTCCTTATCACAATAACTCTTTCTCATGGCTCAGACAGATAAATGAATGTTCTGCTAGTTACTAAACATATGAACTCCAACCCCATACACCAGAAATGCAAAAAGTAGTTCCAATTGAGCAGAACTTATTAGATGACAGAAATACTCATTTCTCTACCTCATCTTTGCTACGATGAGCAGCCAGCAGAACATACCTTCTAGCTCCCACCTACACTTTCTATTATGGGGTAAACACACACAGGTCAATTATATAGCAAGAGCACCTTAGCAGGAATTGTGTGGCATTTCCAAGGACGAATTCACTTTCTGTGAGCAGTTAGCATTTTCCCATTACCTTGACCCTACCTTAAACATGAATATTAGAGGGAAGAATTACAGTGGCCAATCTTTGACATAAAGCAATGGCAAAGAAAAATCCTCAGACACTACAGATATGTTGACTATGTTCACCACTTTCAGATGTCATATAGATTGCCACATTTGTTGGATTTATATCACTGACAAGGAGAGAGCATCTTCATAGACACATGTGAGTTGATCTGGATGATTAAATAAGTATGCTTAAGCCAAGGTGTCTCTTTGCATTGAAAAACAGAAAGTATCTGCATAACTGGATGACATTTTCACTTGCAATCTAGGTATTAATAAAAACACAAACTAATGATGTTTTGAGTAAAAATTAAAAGGTTAAAAGGAAAGGGAAGAACCGCAGGAATAACTCAGTGAAGTACTTGTTATGGAAGCATAAAGACAGGTTTTCTCTTCAGAACCCATGCTTTAAAAGCCAGGTATAGTGGTACAAACTTGTAGGCACAACATGGAGAAAACATAGACAAAAGGAGTTATGAGGCCCACTGGCCAGCCAACCTAGCCTACATGCTGACCTAGATGCCAGGGAAAGAGACTTTAAACAAACAAATAAACAACGGGTAGATAGATAGTGCTTCTAGAACAGCATCCAAGGTTGATTTCTGGTGTGTGCACACACACACACACACATACATACACACACACACACACACACACACACACACACACA